>APFE031406969.1:1394-67132 GCA_000404065.3 Pinus taeda
CCTTTCCTTGATTTACTGCGATATCCTGAGCTCTTTCCTCTTTCCATTTTTCTTCCCCTAGACTCTGCACTCAAAGCATTTCCTGATGTCTCACAGGAGATTTTCTATCGCATTTCCTCACTAAGGATAGCACCGACAACATCATCAAACTTTAAAGTACTAGATCCAGACACAGAGTTACTAATGGCCATTATTAAACCATTCCAACTTTTTGGCAATGAGCACAAGAATAATAGAGCTCTTACTTCATCATCAAATTTTACCCCTACAGAACATAACTGACTTGTAACAGTATTAAAATCATTTAAATGATCTGCAACAGATCCACCTTCCGACATCTTCATATTAAATATTTGTTTCATAAGAAAAACCTTGTTTGAGGCCAAGGGTTTTTCATATAGTTTCTCCAACGTCTTAATCAAACCCTCTATTGTTGTTTCCTTCGAAATGTTGAAGGCAACTGACGCTGCAAGGCACAACCGTATTGTTCCGAGTGCCTTTCTATCAAGAAGGTTCCATTCTTCATCTTTCATACCCATCGACATCTTTTCTTTTCCACCCAATGGTAGGTATAGATCTTTCTGATACAGATAATCTTCCATCTGCATCTTCCACAATGAGAAGTTTAAGCCGTTAAATTTCTCGACCATAAACTTACCATCTTCCGCCATTGCTCCCACTCGAACAAGGAACCCTTCTTTCCTGTGAGTTTGTCAACCAAATAGACCTTCGGCTCTGATACCAGTTGTTAGAAAATTATATATTACGTAGCAATGGAACACATAAAATATTGTAGAAATATAAACACAGAAAACACATAAAACAAGAGAGACACAGATATACGTGGTTCACCCAGTTTGGGCTACGTCCACTTCTGACAACCAACCCTTCCTTTCTATTATCCAGCAAAATGAAGAGACACAACCTACAACAAATCCGCTCTAATATCCTCTGTTTTCTCTCACAGTCTCACCTCTCTATTTCTCGCTCACACATAGAATACACATATATTACACAGCCTCAAATACAATGCCCTCATCCAAAGAGAGGGGTTGCCTTCTAGGGAAAAAAACCCTAAACTAAACATAAGTTCTACTGTCAGATCATCCGCCTAATGAATGGCCCAGATTGACTAGAAATAACTATACTTTTACAAGGAAAATTTACATATATTTTTAGCTTCGGGGGCGCTGGCCCACGAACCCCCCAGTCGGGGGGGATCGGTCCCCCGGACCCCCGTGGGGGGGACAAGTCTCCCCCGTACCCCCCCCGCGTGGAGGGGTGTACAAGCTTCCTGGGGTATACATCCGCCTGAAACAAAGATCTCTGAACAATCATGCTCCACGCACAACAGTATGGAAGGACTCAGCCATGGAACATGTTGTAGCATCCATTGTTATTTAATTTTTATTTTCAGTTTTATTACAAAATGAATGAAAAATAAAAAAATATGAAAGAAATGGTTGATTTTATATTTTCAATGGCTTTTGAAAGTGATAAACCCACGAGAAGATCTGGGTTGTCCGATCAACAGGCCACAGATCCGACGACAATCGCGTAGTTAACAAGAATGGGGTTTATTTCGGAGGCCGAACGCGATGGATATTGGGTCAGAATATTAGGTCGGAAAGTAATCAGGTTCCATCTTTTAAATTAGACCCGATAAATCATTAATTGATAATTTTTATTTCCTATCGGGTCCGTGATGGATATCGGGTCAGAAAGTAATCAGATTTTATCTTTTAAATTGAACCCGATAAATTATTAACTGACAGTTTTTATTTCCTATCGAGTCCGTATGGGAGTCAAAGGGGTGTTGAAAATGTGGATGCGATAGGTTTATGAACCAAAGTGTTAATTCTTTTGAGTTATGTATAACTGATCCATTGTTTAAAGGTCATGCGGGTTCAAGAGGCGCAATTAAGCGATGGCTTGATAAGTGCGTTGAGGTGTGTTTTGGGGGAGCAA
This sequence comes from Pinus taeda, assembly GCA_000404065.3. Lineage (NCBI taxonomy): Eukaryota > Viridiplantae > Streptophyta > Pinopsida > Pinales > Pinaceae > Pinus > Pinus taeda. The sequence continues at coordinate 3,363 of APFE031406969.1, forward strand.
TGAGCTCGAAGGTTAATTAAAGCCCAACCCCCGCAGTTGACCATGAAATTAGCATGGTTGACTACAATGTGTGGCCTAAAATAATTGTGGGGGTTCAACCTCGTTGAAGCTCCTGTACATTCTTTACCCCCGCAGTTAGCCCCCAAAGCTTTCCACCCCATGTCGCTTTCATTTGTTAATTTCCCTCATCACTCATGATACCCCACCACTTCATCCACTACTCCATTAATGAATGATAGAGCAACACAAAGATACATCAGCAAAACCATAGGCTCAGGCTACAGATTCGAACAACAAACAACTATCACTTTCTAATTTCTGTTACTTCCTGGTATTTTATTTTCTTGAGAATGAGGTGTATTTTACCCCTATGTAATATTATCTAATAACCTTTACTTCAAAGAAGTTAGAGGATAGTTAGGTAGTTTGAAAGTTTTGGTGATTACCAACTGTCTCATAGTGTATAAAAAGAGGAAAATTGACAGAGAAGGGGTTTGAATTTTGGAGAACCTACAGATACTAGGCCACTAAATTTCTGATACAATTGTTGATTAATAAAATAATCATAAGTTTCCCATACATTGTTGGGTATGATTTTGTGACTTCTCTGTTATGTGTCATATTATGTTTTCTTCCTTTAAGTATGGTAATGAAGTTGCTAGTCTTTATTTTCTTATGTAAATGAAGTTAAAATCCCTTAAAAGAGTGCTCCTATACTTGAAGTTCTCACCTCTACAATTCTTCTAAGTTACAGATAGTAGTTTCTGTGTAAGATAGCATATTATCTTTAACTTTTCCAAGTGTCACAGATAGTAGATTCTGTGTAAAACAACATATTGTCTTTGACTTCTTCAAGTTTTCTTCATTCATCATTTATATTCAACAATCAAATGGAATTATGATGTTTTCATGTCACCTAAGTATTAAGGGTTAATAACCAAGTCTTTCAGGTCCTTCATTTGAGAACACAACATACAATTAAGTGAAAAACAAGTGACAATAATTATAAACATTAATGTCTTAAGCACAATTTCTACACAACCAAGAAATTGGTTTCTTAAGGTACAACATTAATTCGTGCCACTTCTAGGGAGAGAAGACAAGAACACTTTTCCCTGGGTTTTCAATATTTTCCTCTGGTTGTTCAGTAAGGAGGAAATATTTGGTTGTTTCAAACAAAAGCAATAACTCTAGCTCCAAAGAGACCCCATACAAGGTTAGACACCTCACAATAGAAAGTGCAAGCCCTTTCAGATCCTGAAAGGCTAGTTTCCAAGAGGGATGGAAAGCCTACAACTCCACTTACACCAAGTCCTACACTGTCTGCACCAAGTAGTAGTTCATCACATCTTTCACATTCATCTTTTATTGACCAAGAGTCACCTTCTACATCTAATTCATTCCAATAACCCAACTATCAGGAACAATCTTTAGAGTGTTACTTTTTCAGTATCTGCTATAGTTATTCAGCCTGAACCTATAACTACATTACCACCTTTGCACACTCCATTTACTCCTCGGTCAGGTGACACAGTGCTGGTAATCAAGGTTCAGCAAATTCAGGAGAAAACATGGTAGCACCTGCATTTTTTATTTCCACAACATTTGAATCAAATGCCACAAGAATACTTGAAGATTCTTCCTTGTTTCACAGAGGAGGATGAAAAAACAATAGAGAATCATCTATCAATATTTTGTAATTTTGCAAAAAGCCTAAATTTTGAACATTTGGATGTTGTTCTAAGACTTTTTGTCCAATCCTTAGATGGAAAAGCAAGAAAATGGTTTAAAGGGCTTCTTAATAACTCTATTACAACATGGGAAGAGATGGAGCACCTATTCACCCAGAGATGGGGAGAAAAAAGAGACAATGGGTATTCACTCATAGAGTTTAATTCTATCGAGAAGAAATTTGTTGAAGGTGTTGTTGAATTCATCAGAAGTTTCAATAAATTGTACAATAGTCTTCCAATGGAGATTAAGCCCCCTCCTACTGACGTAAAAATAACTTTTGTAGGGGCTTTTGAGTTAAATTTTGGATTCACATTGAGGGAGAGGAGATCCCCAACCCTTGATCAGATCCAAACAGATGCATTAGAGATAGAAGCAAACCTGGTGGCTGCAGGTAAAACACCAGATACACAGCCTATCCAAGATAAGGGAAAGGTTAGAGTAGAATCCTCTCAATATCAAACATTACAGGATATGAATAATGTAATTAGAAATTTGTTGAATAAATTGATTAAATTATAATTAGACAGTAAGAATTCTCAGATACAAGTACAACAAAATAGAAATTTTAGTCCTCAATATAGAAGACAACCTCTGCAAATTTTACAGAGGAAGAGAAAAGATCAATATCATATTCAAACACCACTGTATATAGAGGCAGATCCCAATGGAGTACCAGAGCATTCCAAGGATCATGATGACCATATTTTCACATTGTATGTAGTAGATGAAGATGAACTAGGTGTTGAGGGGGGAGAATATAGTGAAACAGATGTCACCTACGATGATAATGAAATTGATGAATGTTGGAAGCAATTTTCTGATTTTATGTAGGCATAACTAATTAATAAATATGACTTGAGATCAAGGAAAAGATCTAGAAGTCAAGAGGGTGAAGGTCTTCAAGTTCATCAGTTGGCTGTTGGACACAAAGAAGAAAACCAGCAAGTGGGAAATGTTGGACAACAATATGTTGAGCCATTTATCATAGCAAAAGAGGCTATCTTATGTAAAATAAAAAGATGATAAAGATATTGTTTATCATTGCATTGAAGAACACAATGATGCCCATGGATCGGAGGTAAACAATCTATTTGAAGTTGGCCATATGTCATATAGTGATGTGAACAATTTTCTTGTATTTCCTTAGGTCATAATTACAAATTATTTTCAATCAAAGCTCAAAGATGAAAAGTGGAGACATAAAAGTGACATAGATCATTTTCTTAAAGATTTTTCTGAATTTTCTATTGAGCATATTATCCCAATAAAAGGTTTATTCGAGCAATAACCTTCATACAAAGAGATTTTTTCTTTTGGGGCTAATTAAGATCATATTGTTTCTTATACTTTTGAAGATCCTATGGCAGATTACATGGAGAAATTTATTAGTAGCCTACACATACCATTTTGTGGATATATTCCTAATTTTTGTTGTGATATGCCCTTATGCATAGTTTATTTTCTGTTCAGGACGAATTGTATTTTCAAAATTCACTAGCATATTGGTTCTAGATCAGGCACTAAAATGCTAACCTGGTACCATTGGAAGATTGAATTCACCTGATTGAGATCAGTCATGTACATAGGTAGGAACATGTACATAAATAAACTCAAGTTTTGAGCATTTGGTTTCCAGTTGCAGTTCTTCAGTTTACTTTTAGCTCATAAATAAGGGTGATTGTCCCAATTGGAAACCGGTTTGTAGAGGTTTCAAATTTCAAGAATATCAGGTTTTAGTCTTTCAAATTTTAGGGTTTTCAAAATTTTGGACTCCATGCCCAACTAAGGCTACTTCCATAGAATTTGAATTTGTTAAGAAATATATGACTCTATACTCGAGGTGAAGGCACTGATCTACAGTTCTTAGTGCTTCTGTGGCAAAATCACTATCCCCAGGTGGAGCCAGATGGTGTAGCATCCATTGTTATTTAAGTTTTATTTTTAGTTTTATTACAAAATGAAAGAAATGGTTTATTTTATATTTTTAATGGATTTTGAAAGTGATAAACCCATGAGAAGATTAGGGCCGCCCGATCAACAGGCCACAGATCCGACGACAATCGCGTAGTTAATTAGAATGGGGTTTATTTTGGAGGTCGAACGCGATGGATATCAGGTTGAAATATTGGGTCAGAAAATAATTAGGTTCTATCTTTTAAATTGGACCTGATAAATCATTAACTAACAATTTTTATTTCCTATCGGGTCTGCGATAGATATTGGGTCAGAAAGTAATCAGGTTTTATCTTTTAAATCGGACCCGACAAATTATTAACCGAAAGTTTTTATTTCCTATCAAGTCAGTATGGGAGTCAAAGGGGTGTTGAAAAGGCGGATGCAACAGGTTTATGAACCAGAGTATTGATTCTTTTGAGTTTCGTAATAACCAATCCATTGTCTAAAGGTCATGCAGGTTCAAGAGGCACGATTAAGTGATGGCTTGATAAGTACATTGAGGTATGTTGCGAGGGAGCAATGAGGATGAAGGTTAATTAAATCCAAACCCCCACAATTGACCGTGACATTAGCATGGTTGACTACAATGTGTGGGCTGAAATCACTACGGGGGTTCAACCTCGTTGAAGCTCCCATACATTATTTACCCCTGCAGTGAGCTCCTAAAGATTTTCGCCCCATATCATTTTCATCTGTTAATTTCCCTTGTCACACACCATACCCTGCCACTTCATCCACTACTCCATTAATGGATGATAGAGCAACACAAAGATACATTAGCTGAACCATAGGCTCAAGCTACCGATTCGAACAACAAACAACCATCAATTTCTAATTTCTGTTATTCCTGTTATTTTAGTTTCTTGAGAATGAGGTGTCTTTTACCCTCTATGTAATATTCTGTAATAACCTTTTCTTCAAAGTAATTAGAGGATAGTTAGGTAGTTTGACAGTTTTGGTGATTACCAACTATCTCATAGTGTATAAAAAGAGGAAAATTGATAGAGAAGGGGTTTGAATTTTGGAGAACCTGGGGATACTAGGTCACTGAATTCCTAATACAACTGTTGATAAATGAAAGAATCAGAAGTTTTCCATACATTGTTGGGTATGATTTTGTGACTTCTCTGTTATGTTTCATCTTATGTTTTCTTCCTTTAAGTATGGTAATGAAGTTGCGGATCTTTATTTGCTTATGTAAATGAAGTTAAAATCCCTTAAAAGAGCGCTCCTATACTTGAAGTTCCCACCTCTGCAATTCTTCTAAGTTATAGATAGTAGTTTATGTGTAAGGCAACATATTATATTTAACTTCTCCAAGTGTCACATATAGTAGATTTTGTGTAAAACAACATATTGTCTTTGACTTCTTCAAGCTTTCTTCATTCATCATTTATATTCAACAATCAAATGGCATTTTGATGTTTTCATGTAACCTAAGAATTAAGGGTTAAAAACCAAGTCTTTCAGGTCCTTCATTTGAGAATATAACATACAATTAAGTGACAAACAAGTGATAATAATTATAAACATTAATGTCTTAAGCACAATTTCTACACAACCAAGAAATTTGTTTCTTAAGGTACAACAAAAACATTAGAAAATCTCACAATGTTGTGGTAATTCGTAGGATCCTATGCTATGGCAACTATTGACAAAGCGACAGAGGTCCAAACGCTGCTTAAAGAAAAGGAACAAAAAATTATGTTGTTGGAACAACAATTGGCTCAGGAGAAATCTAATCAACAAGCATAATTACAAGTACCCTAGCTCCAACAAGAATTTGAACATAAGCAAATACAACATCAGGGCAACATAGTAGAAAGAGATGCATGGATAAAAGCTATGACAAATAAGTATAAAGAAAATCTACAAATCGAGGAATTCATAAAATAAGAACTCAGTCTTAACTCCCAACTAACATAGTAGAAGGAATTTCTTTGCTAGAAAATCTCGCAAATAAGTCCTTATTGCGAGATCAGTGATAAGATAGCAAGCCAAGTTGTCTACATGAGACTTGAGTATGACAAAATCCATAAAAATATTCCTAAATTTATCACCTAAAAAGAATCAGAAGAAGGGAGAAAGGTTGATCTACCAAAATTAGAGAAATCACATAAAGACATCTTGTTCATAGACTGAGATTCTCAGCTCAAGCAAGTGGAAAGGGAAACAACAATCGCAGCAACAGTAGAAAGCAATATAATAGAGGCCATCAATGAAAATATGCTTGGCGCCAACCTAGTTACATAAAGCATACCAAGATTTCTTCCAAAATTCAAACAATTAGAGCAACAGTGGAGGCAGGCGGTGAAGGAAAAGGAGGAGGTGATCAGAAAGATGAGCAAGCTGAATTGGGAAGCATATTGGTTGTTCTTGGTAAAACCATATAGCCAGTGGATGACCTTGAGATGCTTAACAACTTCCACACAAAAAATGGTGCCAACACTAATAAATTCTATATTTTCAGGGCAGTGGGAGTCTATGATCGGCCAACCAACACACTTCAATTCTATGACAGATATTTGCAATCTCAAAGATCAAATGCAAAGCAATTAGTCACTTAGTTTATTTTATTTTTAGTTTTAGTTATATTTTTGCATAATCTGAGGCAGGTCTTTTAAACCTCCTTATATATTTTTGTAATAATCTATTTTAGGACCTATAGTTTAGTACTTAAACCCCTCTGATGCATTTAGAGATCGGTCAGGAAATTTTATCAGAAACATTCTTCAAAACATTGCACTTATGTACTTTTGAGGAGGTTCTAATGGAATGAATGGAACAAGATCTATTTTCTCTTAAATATCTAGCATTCTCTACTAAAATTCACTTTTGTACTCTTAGAATATGTTGGATTGATTGAAAGTTGGCCAATATTGCTGAAGCACATGAGAAGGACTTGTCATATATGGTACTTTTATCTTATGATCTTGTTTTATTTATGTACTAGGCAATAATTCTTCTGTTAATTGTTTTATGTGTGAAAGTATAAATTACAGTTAGCATTATTGCACTTTTTTATGATGTTGGATTTGAATTTATTCTGAATACATGAATGATTTATATGCAATATATCTTTCACAATCATTTTGGATAACTATTTATCCAAAACTATTACTATTAAATGATTTCATTTCTTATTGTAGTTGAATTATCTATATTACCAATTGATGTAGGACATAATTGTAGATCACATGTTGTATTTAAATCTCAGGTATATTTATATTTAAATAGTGTTTAAACTAGGATATATGCATGTGTTTAGTAGTTTAGATTAGATTACACTTAGATTAATCATTCCCCCATTAAATCATATATCACCCCATCAACACTATCAAAATCTCTTCTGGGAAACTGGTCCCATTATCCCACGTTGAAGTCACTACACCAAATGGAAAAGGAACTGTTAACCAAGGTCGGGACCGGGTGGTTTCTCCCCTTGTTGTAGCAACAATTTTCAGCGCTTCAATAGAGCCCTGCATTTTCTAAGTTGTCTGAGTTGAACCAGAAGTTCATTCTCGAAAATATGCTTGGACCAAGTGTTACACAACATTTTGTCATTATCCCTATACTCCTTGCTCCTCAATCCCAGAGGACCTATACAGTGAACCTCAAGTGTTTTCCTATCATGAAGAACATGTCTTTACATCACTCTTCATTTGCAGAACATTTCCCTCTTACATCATTTCCAGAAAATATTCCTTCAAACTCAATTTGAAGGTCGACACTATCCCCTAGTTTCTTCCTTGCACTAATTTGCAGAGTTTAACATTGAGCCTAGCACCGATCAATTCTTGTACCCATTCATTACCCACGCCAACCCTGTTTTGGAAAGTTTTTTAAAAATGGATTCAAAGCTTCCAGGTCTAGACGCTTCATGAATGGACATTTGGTAAATGGTTAGTCGAGATAGAGCCAAGAGATACTATTTGGGCTCCTTTCCCCTATTAAAATGGAACAAACCAAAAGGGATGAGACCTCTCCCATCATAAGAGGATCCATGTCCCCTATCTCAAGCTATATAAACTCGTCCTATTCCAACCTCAGCTAGCTAATGGAAGAGGTGGAATAATCTACAAAATCTTGATAGCCTAAACAACTCTTGATAGCCTTAGCCTTCTTGTTTGTGCTTGTAAAGGGAGAATAAGTTTGTAGTTTGTTTGGTTTGGAGAAAAGAGGAAGAAACCTTGAAATTCTATTGTTTGAGGTGAATCATAAGATGCTAATAGTGGTCTTGGAACCCAGACACGTTGAAGGAAACCTGCAACATTAAGGCGAAGTTTGTAAATTCCTTTTTGTCATAATAATACAACTAATATTTTGTTTCCTATATCAATCACATATGGTATTTGTTATCTTAAGACTCCTTAGCCTCTTAAGTAGGTTGAATATATTGTATGCTATCATTTGTGATTTGGTTTCTTGTTTATTTGTTTAAGGTGCTTGATTAATACTAAGAAGTTGATCGCTGGAGCAAAGACACAAGGAATTCATTAAACAAGGATAAGCCATACAAGAGGTAGGATCTTATCCATTCTCAATCTAAGGGAACTTATGTCAAATTTTCTTGTTTGTGGCTAGACCCTCTCCCCTGGGCTAGAGGATTTGTCTCTATTCGCAGAGAGAATCTTCCTACTCCACACCAAGGATTGTGAGTACTAGTGGCGATGTTGCCTCTGAGGGAGCCACCCCAGAAGTGGTCAATATGGAAGCTATGACTCCTATGCCTACGGTGTTGAGGTCACCTAGGCTAAAGCATACCCTTGTAAGAGAAACCCAAATAGTTAATTTTAAGAAGGATAAGTAGAAAAAGCCAGTACGAGTACACGAATCCCCCCAAGAAGCATTCTACAACGCAAAAACAAAAGAAGGACAAGCAGCATGAGAGGTTAGTTGACCTAGAGGTGGAAGAAGGTTGGGGTACAAAATACATAGATGATGAGGGAGTGGAGCCCATCATGAAGCTATCTGATTATATCCCTCCATGCACGGGGAAGGGGGGGGTCAAAAAGGACCCAGATTCAAAAAAGTTTTCCATTTCTATGCCCCTGATACCTGAGCAGGTTCCCTTTGAAGGTCCATGGCTTGCACGGATACCACTGCTAAAAATGGAGGATTGGAACCAAGAATATCATGCTATATTTCTACACTTAGCCACTGATAAGCACATGAAGTGCATCTACTACGTAGAGTTGGGTGTTACCACATTAGAGATGGTGGAATGGATCTGCGGTGTGGAGAACTCATGGTTACTTAATCTGTTGTGGGTGCCCCATTATCACCACACCCCTATCAACACAATTTGTGTGTGGTAGATGCTCACTTTGGTGCACAATGGGTGTTTATGGCTAGGATAGCCTATCCCCATCACTAACATGCTCATTCACAGGATTACACATATGCCATATGAAATTTTGAATCTGACCAAGGAGTTTGGTGATAAGATGAGAGAAAAGGACTTGGTAGAAAGAATGAAGAAATAATTCGACCTCATGAATAAGGCGTGAGGATATTCCATCACTTCAATAATAGACCCAACAGTGCAAATTTCCATGCAAATCTTAGCAGGGAAGGTAATGAGAAAGTGTCGCATGGATGAAGTTCTGACGCTCGTACTGTCATTAGCTGCTCAATGCGCAAAATGGATACAGTTCAATTGGTCTAGGTACCTATGCCAAGAATTCCACACGAATTTCCGTGAGGCCCAGAATGAAACCAAGTCATTTCATTACACTTGGTTGTTACTGTCTATTATGTTGGTTGTGTGGGAGCTACTAGAGGATAGCTAATTTCCTCCACTTGAACAAGGATTACCAGAAGTAGCATAGTTTGCATCTCTATGGGATACAAAGGATCCCGTGTGGATCACAGAGACCAAGATCTTTTGGGTCCTTAGGGAATCAAGTCTCCACATGGATATTAACCAGCATCCAAGGTTGTCCCTGACCTTGTACACGCAGTTGTCATCCTACACAACATTCAAGGTAGACTTCCACAAAGTATACATTCAGGCATAGGAGGATCCACAAAAGAAATGGCATGACTTGCCATACTTGGTGATAGAGATAGATGTTCAGCAGATGATCACAAGATGGCCTACAGAGTGGCACGCCCCCTCAGATTTAGATGTTGATACAAGGAATGGTGTGGGAAGTTTTGCAACACATAAGAGAAAGGAGGTAGCTAAACAAGCTACATGTACACTTGCAGGAAAAAAGAAGAAGAAGGAATCAGTGGAGAAGGCTCGCATGGAGAAAGAGCACGCTACAAAAGAGGAGGTGGAGAACGAGCAACGCGAGTCACAAAGAAGTGGAAAATGACCTTCACTAGAGACTGAGGAGGAAAAATTGTTAGAACAAGGTGATGGAGGAGATGAGGGGTAGATCACCCCATTTATTCTGAAGAGACATGGCAAGGGACAATAGGAAGGTCCAAAGAAGAAACAAAAATCAGACAAGCCACAAGTTGATCCCATGGTATTGACTGAGGGTGATCTCGATGAGATAAGGGGCTAAATAAGGGACACTATGACTGAAGTGATGCAACAGTTTGAGCAACAATATATGAAGATGCTGGGGAATGTCCAAAAGGATCTGTGTGAGATGTAGATCCAGGAAAATAGGATACAAGTGGGCATTGGTCAAGCGAGCATAGAATAGGCAAGCCTGGCATTGGGGACGAGTCAAGCAACTGAGTTGGTAAGGACCCTCAACCTTAGAACTACTACATTACTAGAAGGGTCCCTTCACACGGAGACAACTGATGATCACATCATCCTAAGCACAATAAAGAACATTGGGCTGAACATAGCAGCACTCTCCAACGAGATCCTCCATGCACTGTATGCAGGAGAGACAAAGGAATTGAGAGCTCGGGAGAAACACGCTCTCAATCTCATCAACGAATATAGAGTGAACAATGAGAAAATTTTTGTTGAGAATATGCAGGCCTTAAAAGAAAAGGAGACATTGTGGGCACAGAGTTCCCGACTGGAGTCCACAGTTGCAAAGGCATGTAGGAGAGTGCTTGAGCTTCACCTCCATGAGGACACACAACCAGAAGCAAAGATCAGAAAATTAACCACTAGTGTGCATGAAGGCAAGGTAGGCATTAGCCGAGTTCAATTTGAACTCAATATGAAGATCACAGAGTTGCAGTTAAAGTTACAGCCCATGACTCTGCCTGAGGTCCGGGAGTAGCACGGAGCCACCATCAGAGAAGGAATGGCCACCCTAGATGCCACAGTCGCTGACTGTTAGACATTATTTGAGCAAGAAATGGAGTTGGTGACAAATATGTAGGAAGACGCACTTGCAACCATTGAATATAGAGGTTAGGGAGCTACAAAGGCAATATGAAGAAGTCAAAGCAAGGACGCGTTCCATTCACTCGCGCAGCTCCTAACCAAATTACAGGAGGGAAAACAACTCCTCACGCAGGTGGAAGAAACACAGAAGAAGGAGGTCTTGCTAAAGGCCATGTTGTAACCATGGTTGGAAGAAGCCCATTAGATCATGATAACCATCCTAGATAAGCTAAAGGGCTTGCAACAGATGCAACAAATAATGAGTCTAGTCGTAGAAGGCCTAGCTACAAAGAAGTTTGTCAAAGAAGTCAAGCATGCAGCCAAGCAGAGCATTTCCGAGGTTGCAGTAGTTCAGGTGGAGTTGGGAGATCCTCGTACCAAGATTGTAGTGGAAATCGAGTAACTTGAGGGTGAGTCATGATGTTTGTGTTGGGGGCTTGTTGGGATGGGGTTCCTTAGGTTAGTTTTGGGGTTAAAATAACCCAAGTTTTGATGTAGTTGTTTTAAGTAATGTAAAGTCTCCACAATTTGTGGATGCGGAGAACGTAGATGATTAGGACTGAAGGGGTTTTAACCCCTTGTTTATGTAAAATTTGAGTTGGTTTTGAGATCCACCCATGGTCCGCGGACCATGGGATTATATGTAAAAAATATAAATTGGTGTGCCTTAGAAAGTCTAAGGCAGGGATGAAGATAATCATGGATGTAATGGGTTAGTAAAAGGAAAGTGATAGAACCAAGAAGTGGGTTAGATATGAGAGAAAGGCTCTATAGTTGAGTGCATAGAGGCCTAGGTAGAGTCCACAAATGAGTGCACGTACCCTTGCAGCTAAGTGCATAGATTAGATTTGAGTCTGTAAACCTGAAATGAAGATCAATAAAGAAGTTTATTGAAGAATTCATGTGTATATCTGTTTCTCTTTGTTTATTTCTATTTACAATATATGACACTGATGAATAATTTGTTTATGAAATATTAATCTAATGATGCATGATTCTCTTCAATAACTCTTAATAGATGTACGCAATTAATATTAAGTACTTTCGTGAAGACTATGATATATTATTTTATGTTTACTAAATAACTTAAGTAGATCTGTGCGAACACTAACTTAGGATTGTTTTCTGATGTTCGTAAGTGGATAAACCAAATGTTAAGGCTCTGCAAAGGCTAATCGTTGACGTTTGCGAAGGTTTGAAGATTGTTTTAATAAAGTTACAGTACCAAGCCCTAAGGGCTTATCGATCTGCAAAAAGGTAGATTTAAGGTGCTAAAATACATCATACTCATCTCTGGATGCAGAAACTTAGTTCTTGCATCCCCCCATACTGCTTCGGGTGAGACTGCAGCTTGTGCTACGTGGGCTGCTACCAAAAGGACCAGTAGTGTAGGGATTTGTTGGTTGGCGAAACTAACTTTGAACCTGGGTCAAGACCCCCTAAGCCAACACTACGTTAGAAAAAAATTCTATGAAGAATTGATAATAGCTAGTACGACCAATAAAGCTATGTATTGTTGTCTATGTGTTTGGAGTGGGAAAATTTAAGATTACCTTGATCCTGGCGAGATCGACCCGTATTCCTGTAGCTGAAAGTAAATGCCCCAATATGATCCCTTCTTCTATCATCATATGAAACTTTTCTGTGCTAAGAGAAACATGATTCTATTTACATCATTTAAGTACTTTTTCTAAATTATCCAAACCATTTTCAAAAGAATCACCATATTGAGTAAATTCATCCATAGAGTTTTCAACACTTTCATTAATGAAATCAAAAGAGATTCCCAATATCACCCTTTGGAAAGTAGTAGGTGCATTACATAGTCCAAACGAGAGGACGCGGTATGAAAAAGTTCCCCAAGGGCAAGTAAAAGTGGTCTTATCTTGATTGTCGAGAGCTATCTAGATCTAGTTATACCCACTAAATATGTCCAAAAAAGAAAATAATTTCTTCCCGGCTAGTGTACTGAGAACCTGATCGATGAAAGGTAAGGGAAAGTGATATATTTGGGTTTCTTTATTTAGCTCCCTATAATCGACACATATCCTTCACCTGTCATTCTAATTTGGAACAATGACTAATGGGGATACCCATTGACTGTCAGAGATTGGATAAAATAACCCAACATCCAATAGCTTTTGCAGTTCTTCTTTCACAATGTTTTCCAGAGCAAGTTTTATTATTCTTTGTGGTTGGAAAATAGGTAAACATTCCTCTCTTATATATATATATGACGGGTACATAAATCGGGGTGAATTCCTTTCATATCCGTGTATTCCCAAGTAAAGGCCTCCTTCTCATTCCAAATAATTTTTAGCGATTGTTTAGTTTGGGAGGGAAATAAATTGGGATTCATTTTCAGTGTTTTCCTAGATCAATCTCTACTAGAATACTATTATGGGTTGATATAACATGAATGTTTTCAGTTATTGTTTCTAGTTGAATAGTTTCCTAGGTAGTATAGTTAATAACAGCCTCTAATACTTGTCGGGTTGAGCAAGAAACAAAATCGGGTTTACTAATAAATGTATTAATAGCATTATCTTCCATCTTCTCTTTGAAACAAAGAGCTTCCCTAATAGTGAGTATTGGTCTAATGTTTTCATTGTTGGTTTCAGACTCATCCCTGAGGGAAGTTTTTGTGTGATGGTAAATCCTGGTTTTCCGATGAATTTGGTTTTGCAGGAGGGTAAAGCACAAGGTTCTCTGTAATTTCCTTGTTTGATATAAATATATTTACTAAATGACACCCATTGTAGGCATCGGTCATGGAAAGCGATGGTCTACCTAAGATCAGGGGATACCCCCCAACTAGAGTTTGAGTGTGCAGTACTAAGAGATGAACAGAGTATTCCCAAGGATCCACAGACATAGCTACATGTTCTAATTTTCCTAGAGGCCTCACATTAGATCGATCTGCTTGTTCTAAAACTGTCAGGGTTTGTTTAAGGTTAAGTAAGCCCAAGGTAAGTGCATAGGTTGATGTTATAGTGTTAATTGTAGCCCCAAGTTCTACTAGAAAATCTGAAATATCAACCCCATTGATTTGGACTATGAGGACCAGGTTTCCTAGGTCACCATATTTGAAGGGTATAGGTTTTTCCAACATTTTTTCTAACAAATTTCCGATGACATGTATAGTATGTGGGTGTTTCAGCTTCCTCCCAGGCTTCTTGGAACACAATTCCTTAATTGTTTTAGCATAAATTGGCACATACTTCATAGCCTAGAGTAATGGAATCTTAATAAATAAATTCTGTAATTCTCTCAAAAGATCAAATTCAGGGTTGGGAATATGTTTTCATAAGGAAAACATCTTGCGATAAGGTGGGCCTGTGTGACTCCCTCAAGTGAAAATTGTTTTTGTGTGGGGTTGTTCTTCCTCAATAATTTATTTTATATTACCTGCAGTTTCCCAAGAGTGTTGAAGTTTTGTTTCTGAGACTTCGTCATTAGTTTGTTCAACAATTATTGGTGAACTCTTCATATTCACCACTCATCTGGATTGAAAATTCAATTTGTTGCATTCCAAAGTTGCAATACCATATGCAGTAAGGTTGAGTGTCTCAACTTGTTGGGCTCCCCTATTATTCAGGTTTATATTGAGTTGAATAGGAAGTTGAGGATGCAGAGGAGGATTATTGGTGGAGACATTGGGTGGAAGTTGTAATTGTTGTTGTGTCACAGGCTGGGGAAGTTGATTTGTAGGAAGAGGGGGTCCATGCCAATTTTGAGACCAAGACAAGACTAGACCAGGTTGAGGTGACCAAAATTTATAGGGTATAGGATATTGATAATATTATGGCAATGAAGGTGTAAATGGTGTAGGTTGAGACCCAAAATTCCAATTATTAAAATAATAAGAAGGTTCTTGAGACATACCTTGATTCATATCCTGTGATTGCAGTTGCCATGGATTATTTGGTCCCATGAAATAAAGCTGGTCTACTTCTTCATTTTCTCCTTGAAAAACTACCTTTAGCCCATGAAGTGATGGAAACGTGCTAGTGGAATGGATTTTCTCACATATTGCACAAGTTTCGACATTATTAAGTGGACATTACTTGAGTGGGTGTTTCTTCTTGCATTGTGGGAAAAAGATGGCCATTGCCTTCTTAGCTTCCATGTGTTTCTATTTTTCTTGCAGAACATCTAGTTGTGAGGATAATTTGCTTAGGATGTTAGTCCTCAAAATTTCTAGTAAGTTCCCAATTTCTGCTTTTATGACCCCACTATTGGATGATTTGAGAGCTTGTGTCCCTTGTCCATGCTTTGCAACTCCATGTGAACATTTGACACACAGTTCATAGATAGTATCAAAATATTTCTTTGAGGTATCCCTATTTCCTAACACATTCAGAAGTTCCAGAGACTCTTCCCTTAGCACTCGAAGTAAAATTATTTTCAAAATTCCCTTGTCCAAATCACTATGGCCTGATATCTACAAGTTGTATTTAAAGCGTTCCACAAAGTCCTCCATATTATCATCCTCCTTCTGCATAATCTTGAATATCTCTTCTTTAATGTCTCAAGACTTGCTGTAGTCCTGATATTTTTCGAGGAAAAATTTCTTCATATCCTCCCTGTTGTAATAAATTTTCCTCCTAAACCCATAAACCATCACAGCGTTGTCCTCTTCAACGTGGCAAGGAATAGCTTCAATATTTAAGCATCTGAAACATAACCATATCCTCAATAAACAACATCAAAATTGAAGAGGAATGTATCTAGATCCTCGAAAGAGAGACCATGGAAATTAGGTAATGTTGTTAAAGGAATAGTTTTCATGGGTTCATCGCCCCTAATTTCTCCAATTGGAAATTCAATCGTAGAAGTCGTGTTGTTGGAATTTCAACAGGTTATGGTTGTTAGACGATATGTGACTGATCTTATTTAACAACACTTGGTCAGGTAGAGGATTTACTTCCCCAATCTCCTCTCCTTCAGAATCTTCAACACTCAATTCCTCAGATCCTCTACTTTCATATTCCTCTTCTTGGGGCTATGTTTCTACTGTTGAGGAGGGCCCTAGTTGCGAAGATGTCTAGGGCCTGGATCCTATCTAAGATCTTACCGTAACAACACCCCTTGATGAATTCCTTGATTCAGATTTGAGATGATTTCTTAGATATATGTGGTTTTTCTTAGATATTTCCTCCCTCGACCTCTTTTTGGGGGTCTTCCTCTGCCCCTTTTGTTTGTTTCTCTGTTCATAAAATCTAGAAGTGGAGAATTATATTAAAAACATCCAAAACAAATATAAATCTCAAGTCTTGGAAAGGGGTTGGTACAAACCTTGCTTGACCAAGATGAAAGATCAAAATTTTACAAAAGGAAGAGAATTTAAAACAAACAAAGCAATCTAATGCTCAGATCTTGGAAAAGGTTCAGTGCAATGCCTTGCATGACCAAGATGAGAGAGTGTTCATATGATCAACAGAAAGATGAAAAATAACTCAATCTAAACAGTTTAATGCTCGGGTCTTGGAAGAGGTTTAGTACAAACCTTGCCTAACCAGGACGAGAGAGTGTTTCTATGGTAAATATTGGTTGTACTTTTGTGTCTTTGATAAACTCCTTGGCAATGAAACCAAAATTTTGGTGTTAAGTTATGAGTTATAGATCCAATCCTTACCACATATAACTGTCAATCTAGGGTTCATTAATTATATCAAGGTATTTTGCAAAGTCTATGCAGACCAAAGGTTCCCTATCCAGTATTTATCATTCAGAAAACACAAGGGCCAACCAATGGTTAAATTGAATAACATCAAAGTAAAGAACAATAAAAACAACCTAGAGTAACATCAAAGTAAAGAATAGTAATAACAACCTAGAATAACAACAATTCAAAATTACAGCAAGATTATAAAATAGTAAAAAAGGAACAACAAAATGTTAACAACATAATCAAATGCATACATATTCACATGACTAAACCTAATAGTGCCTAATCAGGAGAGTGGGCCCAACTCTTCGATCAAGGTTGTGGCAAAGAGTAGAGATCACGCAGGACTATAAAATACTAGAATTTGCATTAATAAAAAAGGAATTATGATTGAATTATATTGTTACATGTCTCCCGTAAAAGTCATCATTATGCTACATTGAGTCTTACTTATACAATTCATCATTTCATGAATAGGATTTAACAAACTCAGAAATGGTGGTAATCATGCCTGCCCACAAATATACAATAATTGTTCAGGTAGAAACATAATGTAAAGATAGTAGTAAAGTTCTATCATTAGCTTCTTGACATTTGAATAGTTTTCATAATCCCATCCTTGAATATAGTTTCCATCCCATTAACAACCTCCTCTTGAATCATATCCCGCTGAGCATCATTCATCATGATTTTTCAAGAGAACTCAGTCAACAATCCATCTAAGCAATGTTCCCCTAGGACTATGCCTCATTAATCAACATTTCAAGAAGACATGCAAATTTAATATACCTTCGTTGTTTTGAGATATAGACTGACCTCATAAAAGCTATGAAATGGATAAAAATGGATAGGTAAAGGTGATTTAAAATGGGTAATTTCATTGACCAACAATAATCATTAGAGAAAATGGTCCAAGTGGGCCTAGAAATGCTAAAAAATAAAAGTAGTTGGATTAAAGTCAAACCAAGACTAGGTCGTAGTGCTCATCATCTTGTTTCCAATGACACAAATGCCACTCAAATTCGAGATAGTATGCTCAAGATATTCACATCAACATTTTGGTCAAACTAGGCCCAGTGGCAACCACTAATGAGGAAACAATTTGGAATTTTTCAGCGCACAGATTTCGGCCACTGGAATGAGGGAATTGTTTGCCTCTTTAACCCTTCAAAACCAGTCTAAATTTTGGCTAGTTGTTTTATCTGAAACAAACAAAAATATTAAAAAAAGGGTCAGTTGGGTGGGCGGTCAAACCCCATCGGCCAGAACCAACTGTTATATAACATTTAATTTATAGTGGGCCACTAATGGTACACTTGCCATCATACATATATGGTAACTGACAAGGGGCTGGTGGGGATTGAACCCACCCAGCCACGTGGCTGACCCGCTCCACAGGAAGCTTATTCCCCATATGTAATGCCTCCTAAACCATTTTTAAAATAAAACAAAATGCACCAAATGTTGCCAACCATGGATGTTCCAAATAGGGTGTTTTGCGGGTTTGGCCCTGAAACCTCTTGGACCAAAATCCTATTTTAATCATTGACAATCAATGGGATGTTGGCCCAAGTGTTGTAAACTTCGCCCGCCTAGTGCTACTTAAACTATTGCATTTTGTTCAGTGAGAGGAGAGGCAAAATGAAGTCGAGGAACCTTGAACGTGCTGGAACCTAGATGTGAGATGGAAACCTGTGCACACATATTCCGAGACAGAGAATATTCCATGGGAATATTACCTAGAATATTCCACAAAATATTCCATACAAAATTAGTGAGGAATCTAAAAGATTCCCTTTCATAGTGGCATAATGATGCCAAGTTTATACTCAAATGAACCAAAATTTCGCAAGGAATGTGATGGTGTGGTTTGTTTCCTCATCTGAGCAGTAGAATTTCAGGAAGTCAGTCGTAAGGAATCTTCACAGAATCTTGAGGAATCTAAAAGACTCCCTTTGAGGCTAATTTTTTACGAAGGCAGAATGATGTTGAATTTATTGTCATTTTTCTCATAATTTTGCAAGGGTCATAGTGGTGTGCTCAAAATTGTCATCAGAACAACATGCTTTTCGCCCATGTCCAGGAAGAAATATTTGGGTGAATACTTGATGGTGTCAGAAAAGGGCCAAGTTTATAGTCGTTCGACATGATTTCAGGCCATGAATTCAACGACGATGTACGTTTCTGCAACTGAGATTTGCATTTTTAGACCATTCTGGAAAATAGAGGTATATGAGGTAGTGATTCCATGCAATAATATTTTTTGTTGTGGAGATCCTTGTTACGATTATGTTGAAGGATATTTTTATGCCACATCATGTGAGAATTTATTATCTTGTCATGCTGAAGGAGGGCCCATATGAGTGAGAATTCCTATAGGAGAACACCTTATGGAGAGACATGCCACTCTGGTTGAGTGAATTTATCCTTGTAATGACAAAGAATGAACCATGTACTCTCATCATATTGTAGTATCTAATGAAGCGGCCTCCCCAATCTTAACATCAGGCTCAAAGATCTAACCCACACTGGGTGAACTTCATTATCAATGTGTGTGTGCTTTTTGATTTGATGGTTGTCATTATCTTTCCTCTTCTTTAAAAGTATGCACATGTGTTTCTTCATACACTTTCATATGCAATTTTGCTAACATCACAAAAGTAAAATATCTTGGTTAATTCCAGTAGATGAAGATATCTAGATCAAGTTTGGTATCATAGCGGTCATCTTGCTAATGCGAATTGCATGATTGAACATGCAACAAGAAGGGAAATAGAGGACAACAGAGATATCTACTAAGATCTTCTAAGGATGGCCATCATGGTAGATCTAATGTATGCATATTATGAGGAGAAAATGGAAAGAGAGGAACATGAGAAAGAATGATCAGAGGATGATGCTCCAACACCCTATTCTCATGATTATTCGTCTTCTTCTTCGTCTTCTCATCATTCAGATGAGGAGATAAATTAGTTCCTTCAAGCAAGGAATGATAAATTAAGGATACTTATACAATAAGAAAAATAGGAGAAGTAGAGATTGCAGCTTCAGTTACAAGCCAGAGAAGAGGCCTTGGAAAATTTGAAGCAAAAAAAAGGCTTGGTGAAGCCATCATCACCGGCTTCAGAACCGAAATCTTAGGTACACAATGTTGATCGTTCTTCAGTTTCATTTTCACGTGACACTATTTCTGTTGGAAGCCTCGACGTACCCATTTTAGGAACTAGCATCAGACTCCTTACCAAGATGGGGTATAAAGGAGGAGGACTTGGTGTTAATGGCCAAGAAATGACTCAGCCATTGGAGGTGGTACAAAGACCTCGTTTTGCATGTTTAGGGTACACTGAAGAGAATTCTCAAAGGTAGCAAATGTTTCCAAGGCATTTTCGAAACCATTGAAAAAATAGGATGATTGGAACACATCACAATCCTCCGATGATAGTGCACAATGTAGAGGAATAGTTAAAACAATCCCTCATCACTAGGATTGCAGTAGAGACATAAAAAGTCTCAGTATTCTAGAGTTCATTTTGATTACAAGCATATTGTTAATGATGAGTAGAAATCATGGTGTAGAAAACCATGTGGTTTTTGTTGTTTTCATAACCACGTGGTTGTTGAGTGCTAGAAGAGAATGGCAGCAAGAAAAAGGATGAGATGTGAAAGGCCCTCTCCACATCAAGGAAGGAAGAAAGTTAAGCAGTCCTGAAGGAAGAAGACTCTTTGAAATCATTACAACTGAGGTTGACATCAAAGATCCATGTGTTGGAAGCTCCATCTAGAGAAATGCTTCAATGACAAGGCACTCGTGCAGGAACTAGTTGGAAAGGTTGTTCAACAAGCGAATATGCCACATTCCTAGTCGTTCACTTTGTTGAGTAAGGGATGGTTTTAATAGATATGGTAGCTTTTCATGGCCGCATTTTGTAAATCATATGTTTCAATATAATTGTAAAAGTGATGATGTGTTTTCCATTGCTTATTAAAAAAACAACAATGTTTTTGGCCTTTTATTGATAGTTGGGGCGTTTGTTTCTGTTATGATGTACACTTGACCAAAGAGTGTGTGTTTGAAACTCTTGGAAAGTACGAGGATGCTTGGGTCATGATTGTTCTGTAATTAAGCATGTAGTTTTAGTTTCAATT
Source organism: Pinus taeda (assembly GCA_000404065.3). Lineage (NCBI taxonomy): Eukaryota > Viridiplantae > Streptophyta > Pinopsida > Pinales > Pinaceae > Pinus > Pinus taeda. Next base: position 24,179 of record APFE031406969.1, read on the forward strand.
AATCAATTATGGCTCTGAAGAACAAAGGTGAAGGAGAAGGAAGTGTGACCTATCGGGACACTTTTTGTGCATACAATGTATAAACACGACAATTATAGATTATGTTCATTCGTTTGGAGGACCTTTTGGAGGACCAAAAGCTCCTCAGTGGGGAGGAATGATCGAGGTAGCTCCATAAATGCTCAAAATTCAGAAGTGGCTTTGGAAAATCTCAAAAATAAAACTTTTTGGATTGAAGTCAAACCAAGGCCAGATCATATTGCTCGTCATCCTGATTCTAAAAGTGTGAATGACACTCAAATATGAGTTTGTATGCTCTAGATATTCATCGTCAAAGTTTTGGTCAAACTATGCCCATTGGCAGCCACTAACAAGGCAACAATTTGGAATTTTCCAGTGCATCGATTTTGGCTACCAAAATGAGTGATTTTTTTACATCTTTAATTTTCCCAGTGACCCTTAAAAATTGGTCAAATTTTTTGGCTAGTTGTTTTATATGGAATAAAACAAATATAAAAAAAGGGTCTATCATGTGGGTGGTTAAACCTCACTGGCCAGACCCAACTATTATATAAAATTTAATTTATGGTGGGCCGCCAATGGTGGACCTACCATCATACATATACGATAACTGACAAGGGGTGAGTGGGGATCAAACCCGCCTGACCACATGGCTGACCTACTCCATGAGTGGACCCATCCCCCATATGTAATGACTCCCAAACCATTTTTAAAATAAAACAAAATGCACTAAATGTTTTCGACCATGAAGGTGCCAAACAGGGGTTCCACGGATTGGACCCTGGAACCTCCCGGTCCAAAATCCTATTTTAATCACTCACAACCAATGGTTTGTTGGCCCAAGTGTTGTAAACTCCACCTGCCCACTGTTACTTAAACTATTGTTTCATTCAATAGGAGGAGAGGTAGAATGAAGTCGAGGAACCTTGAACGCGAACCCTACATGCGTATATTTCAAGAAAGAGAATATTCTAGGGGAATATTCCTTGGAATATTCCATGAAATATTCCATATAGAATCAGGGAGGAATCTAAAAGATTCCATAGAGGAAAAATTTTCACAGTGACAAAATCATGTCAAGTTTACACTCAAACAAATAGTAGGGAACGTGATGGTGTGGTCTATTTCCTCATCTAAGCAACATAATTTCAGGAAATTAGAAGTGAGGGATCTTCACAAAATCTTAAGGAATCTAAAATATTCCCTTGGAGACTAGTTTTTTACAGAGGAAAATTGATGTTGACTTTATAGTATTTTTTCTTAGAATTTTGCAAGAAGCACAATGGTGTGCTCAGAATCTTCATCTGAGTAGCGGATTTTTTGTCCATCTCTAGGAAGGAATATTTGGGGGATTTTTCGAGATTCCCGAGGGTCCAAAATTTGACAATGTGAGAAATGGGTCAAATCTATAGTCATTTGATACAATTTGACACCACGAATTCAATGGTGATGTCCATTTCTGCAACTGAGCTTTGCAGTTTCAGACCATTCCAAAAAATGGAGGTATATGAAGTAGTGATGCCATGTGTTTCTTTTGATTTGCTGAGATGATGTTTTGTTGTTTCGATCCATGTTACCATTATGTTGAAGGATACTTGTATTCCTTGTCATGTGAGAATTTATTATCCTGTCATGCTTAAGGAGGCCCCATATGAGTGAGAGTTCCTATAGGAGAATGTCTTGTGGAGAGACATGCCACTCTGGTTGAGGGAATTTATCCTTGTAATGACAAAGAATGAACCATGTACTCATCATCATCTTGCAACATTTAATGAAGCGACCTCCCCACTCTTAACACCAAGCCTAGAGACATAACCCACACTAGGTGAACTTCATTATCAATGTGTGTGTTTTTTTATTTGATGGTCATCATTATGTTTCCTCTTCTTTAAAAGTATGCACATGTGGTTCTTCATACTCTTTCATATGAAATTATGCTAACATCATAGAAGTAAAAGATCTTGGTTAATTCTGGTAGCTAAAGAGCTCTGGATCAACAAACAAGATGATTTCTTCTACCAATGTAAATGCTAGTATGACATTGTACAGAAACGTAATCCAATGAATTATTTTTGTTCCGGCTCTATGTTTTCTACTATGCTATGTATTTTTTTGTTTTTTGAAGTCTTGTTTCTTACATTGTTTTCTTGATTTATCTAATTTGCAAGTTATATAATTATTCAAGAAATATGACAAGATGGTTATGTTGTAGTTTTTGGTGACATTACTTTACAATCATGGTTTTATTTGTTTACAGTGTCAACAAATCCAGTAATGTTTTGCTATTTAAAAAGTTATTCCATACAATATTTGAACAAATATCTAAATAAGTCGTTGTCATACAAAGCTAAAATGAATTTCTAAACTGAATAACCAAGATTACAATATAACTTACAAAACATATTTCATTTATACATACATCCATAATTCAAAATAGTCTGATATGTTTTTGTGCTTTAACTCTATCGAGAATGTTACAACACATGGCCTTTAACATATACTGAGCTTCAAAATTAATTTAGCAAATAGCAAAAATTTGTAATGATTTATTTACTAAATAACCATTGTTTCTGGACATTAATTCTTTTACTATTTAGGTTTCCAAAATCGAGAGTTGATTCATCTCTTCATGTTTTGCAAGAGCTCTTCTAACAATGTTCTTACAACATCTAGTCCATCTTTGAGACACCTAAGAATTTGCTGAAGTTCAAGTATTTTATCCATTACCATAAAAATATATTTTCTAAGCATTAAGATATCTTGGATTAGCATTAACATATCTTGGCTCTCTGAATGTACCTCTTCCTCTGTGTTCCAGCCATTGTTTCTTTGGGCCATTTATTCGCTATTAGTAACAAATGCAAAAAAAAAAGAATAGACAAATTATAAAGTAAAACCTTAAAACACTTAACAGTTTAAAAATAACAAAGTAACTCGATTACCTATAGCTTACTAATGAGTCTAGAATAAAATAAACATTGAAATTTGCAATTACAGGTAATAGGTGTATATATAATGCATCAGAGGAAATAAGTCATCTAAATCACAAATTAACATTTAAGTTATGAAACAAAATTTAACTACTATCGATCTTAATGGTATCCACTAACCAGTAATCATCATCAATGTGGGTAGTAGGAATTTGTCGGATCTTTAATCAGAAATACTATTGTGAAATTTTTTACTTTAAATCATATACATTGTACTTAAATTCCAATTTGACATAGTCAAATTGATATGATTACATTTCAGGATTAATTTTCCTTAAACATTTTATAAATAAATATTGAGATATTATTTTATTAATATTGTAAATCACATTCTATTTTCATTAACTAAAGCTCTCTTGCTAATAAATAAAAGCGTTTTCTGTAATTATTCACTAAACTGATCCGTATTCAGCGCATTTACTATGTAGACTTGCCTTCTTATCGACCAACTTTTACTTTTTAAGATCCTAGATTTCAATTTGTGACTTGAATGGATATTTTCCTTTGTTTCATTATGCAAATATTAGATGAACTTTTTTTCACTAAAATAAGTAAATTAGGCAGTGATGATCCAGGTGGCTCTATGCACATGCAAAAACCAAAGGGGGCTAAAAACTGGTCAAAATTCAAAGTGGCTGGATTGTTCCCAAACCAACACCAGATCAAAGTGTTGTCGCCATGATTCCAACAGTGTGAATGACACTCACATCCAAGCTCATATGGAGGAGATATAGCTAGTCAAAGTTGCAATCAAATTTGGTTAGTGGGTCAAGTCTAAGTGTCCTACAAATTCACTGTCAACCGGCGTGGAAAGTTAGCTCTCGAGAGCGAGCGAAATTATTACCTATTTAATTTTTCTAATATCCCTTATATTAGAGAAAATCGAAAAAGACATGTATTATTATAATATATATATATATATATATATATATATATATATATGTATATATTATATATATAACTCAAATGCGGGTGATCATAATGCCATTAATGCTGATTAGATGGAAGGATGGCAGGAGGCTTGGCCACATGGCCGCCCATGTTCCCTCCCAGGCCAGAGTAAGGCGAATTCTCGGCGATTTGCAGGCACCATTAATATGGTGCTCAAGTTGAGAATTTTGTAAAAAGCATAAGGAAATGGCCTCCATAGACCTATCGATCCCCCGAAAATCGTTGCATCATCATCGGGGGATAACCACCCGATCCGGACCTTAATACAACTCTTTTTCTATTTGGGATGGTGGCTCCGACTGGATATAATGGGACCAGTTTCCCAGCAATGAATAAAAAGGGATGGATGAGTGACTGGTTTTCTAATAAGTGATAATAAATGGATGACCTAATCTATAAGCGAAAACACAAATGACTATTCTATCCCGGGAAGCTTCTATTCTTAAGTGCAACATTTGATGATCTCGGTTCATCAATAGGCATATAGATGACACTATTCAATAAACATAGACATTCATTTAAATAATAATTGCTTTGTTCAAATAGTTGAACAAAGTAATTAATAAAACATTGTTACACTTCTCTTTTTATATTACTGATACATGTATGATTAGAATAAAAGCAAGTTGTAAACATCCAATAGTGGAAAGTATAAAGAATGTTGTTAAAACACATGCATATATTCAATAATAGCAAGAATGATCAAATAACAATTCACATAAAAAGAATGAATTCAGACATATATAGTAGTACCATATGAGCTGCAAGTCATTCCCAACATCAATTGCAATTCGAATTCCTTCTTCCAACTTAGAAATACTTTTAAATAAAGGCAGTAGTGCACATCCACATAAAAGCTTCATTATGAAAATTGGGATAATTGGTCCAGTATTTATAAAAGAATATGCCTGAAGTACAGTAGTGCAACTTCAGGCTTAAGTCATATACAAAAAATTACGACCCTTTCTAAATACATGAAAGGGTCTATAAATACTAAATTAAACTAACAAACTACAAAATTAAAATGCTACTAAATTGGTATAACTTGATCTTGAATATCTCCCCCACAGCAATCTGGTAGTCAGCAGCATGATTCATCACTCTGGCTATTTGCCTTTCGACCTGAGTTGGCATATTGCTAGCATCGGTTCCACTTCTTGAGGGCGGCTAAGACGAGAATTGATTTGAGCAGACTAGGTGGCATCGTGTATATCGGGAATGATACACCCGATTGCATTCGTTAGGCACTTGAGGGCGGCTCTCTGGCTGTGTGGTTTTACTAGGAATAACCAATAGGTGTCCCAAGTTAAAATTTTAATCCATGTGATCAATCTCCCATTCTTTTCTAGCTCTTGATAACATGATTGCTCCAATGTTTTGGCCGATAGTAATTTACCTGGTGTACATTGAGAGATCATGTTAGATAAATAGAGAGTATTGTTAATCAATTCAATCAAATTATTTGTGGATAATTTGCATCTAGAAACTACTCTCTCTGCCTTCATCAATTGGGACTGCCACTCCATGAATATAATTTCTTTATGGGATTCTAAGATTTTAGGCAAATTCGCTGCCTGTCCCTCATTAGTGTCCTGCCAAGTAAGAAAATCCGTTAAGGTCTCGTCGGCCTGCTCTAAGTCCTATCTGGCATTGACTGATTTATCTATTATAGATGTTGTTATGTCACACAGGGGTTCAACTTGAGCAATTTTATGACACAATAATCTTATTTGTGTTATCAGTGCCTTATTAATCTGTAGTGCTTCTGCTATCAAATTGGCAAGCTGCGGAAGACTCTTGAACTTCTCTATTTGACCTGATAATTGAGCAATTTTCTCATCTTTTGTCTTTACCATCTTCTCATTCATTGTCTTCAATTTTGCTAATGCCTTCGATAGTTCTTTCTGCCTTTGAATGGCCCTCGAATCTATCCTCTGTTTTTCTTTATGCAACTGCTTGTTCAGTTGATTATTTAACTGTTGCTGCATGGAAAATTGCTGTTGTAGTTGTTCTGCTTTCTGCTATGCCTCCGATAGCTGTGCTTGTAACGAAGCGATCGCCTGATCTTTTTCTTTTAACAATTTTCTCACTTCCAATGCCTTGTCCATGGTGGCTACCGAATAGGCTCTAGCATATTGGGACAACTTTGTCAGGTCATCGGAAGGATTGAATTCCTCCTTCCAAACTATGTTGGCTGTCACTGTTTGTTTAGGGAACAGGGAAGGTTGATCAATCCTTCTCCTTTTCCGTTGTCGCTTTATTACAGCCCAGTGCTTTGGGCTATAAAAGACATCCAATGGAGGGATATCCTCCAGTTGCAAAATGATTTGATCCAAAGGATCCTTGGGAATTATTTCTAATTCTGTAGTAGGGGGTAGACCGCTGGTTCCTTTTCTTGGAACCTCTTTTGATGTTGTGTCCTGTGTATTAGCCGCTTTGGATGTATCAACATCCCTTGAGCTTTCAAGATTGCTTATGATTGAATCGAATTGTTGCCATTCCTGGAGCAACCTAGGGTCAATCTGAGTATCAACATTCACATCCTTACTGCTCTGCTCCTGCTACCTTTTCTGTTCCTCCTCATGTATTCTCTCTTATTCTTTCCTCTGTGCTTCCTCTTGTTCTTTCCTCTATGCTTCTTCCTATTCTTTCCTCTGGAGTTCCTCCTGCTCTCTTCTTTGGACTTCTTCAAAAATTTCTGATGTAGCAGGAGGTTCATTGGTATGTTGTTGTTCAAGTTCGCTTGACTGTGTCATCGGGGCAGTGGCTAACAAATCTAGAGGCAGAGTTTGCAACCTCTACTCTCTAAGTTTGTTAAATTCGACTAACCCGTCATCATGGTATCTCATTTTAGCTATCGCTTGAACCTGAAATAACGACTTGGCCGAGGAGAATAGGTCATCAAACTCATCTTCTTTATGTTCAAATTTAGTGAGTTTTTCCTGTTCTAGAACATTATAAACGACTTTGTTTTGTATGTATCAGCATCCCTTGAGCTTTCAAGATTGCAACCTCTGCTCTCTAAGTTTGTTAAATTTGACTAACCCATCGTCGCGGTATCTCATTTTAGCTATCGCTTGAACCTGAAATAACGACTGGGCTAAGGAGAATAGGTCATCAAACTCATCTTGTTTATGTTCAAATTTAGTGAGTTTTTCCTTTTCTAGAACATTATAGACGACTTTGTTTGGATCAAATCGTCTGTTAGGAAGGGTGGCGAGATTCAGTATATTAATCTTTTCTGCTTCTTTCTCTGCATGCTTGTAGTCATGCAGAGTGTAGACGCCACACCTTAGAGGAAAAGGAGGCTAGACTTGCTTCTTTGAATTCCTCAAAGTCTTTGTAGCTCCTGCGGATGTAAGCTGATATGCTATCTCTCAAGCCAATAGTTTGTCGGGTATATACAAGGGGAGGACATGAGGCCTGGCCTGACTGCCGAAAACTCTTACATATGTGAATTTTTCTTCTCTGAACCAGGTTCCTAAGCCTGTCAAGTCAATTTCTACTTGAGAGGAAATCTTAGGAGCAGGTTTATCAAAAATTGCATAGTAAATGGGTAACATAAATCCATTGCAAACTTAATATAGGTGGTGTTTATAATGGGCCTTCCATAACTTCTGGTGATAGATATGAATGGGCATGGGGTCCTGTGGAGTCCATCTGCACCCCAGCACAGGAAATTCAGAATTAAAATACAGAGTGTCTAAGATGTAGGCACTAAAGTAAAATGGAGGAATGAATCTATCAGTAATGTGGGATTTGTTTCTGAACTCAAGAATAGTTGTTGCTAACTTATCAGATAATATATTCCCCCAATCCATTATTTCACTATTGCATGCTACTTCCATTAAAGGTACCATCTATATTGAAAATTTTGAGGAGTCATGCAACCCCCAAATCCTACACATCATCGCTCCAGCATAACAATAAGGAGAACACAAGGAATCGACAGAGTACTTACCCGAGGACTCATGCTTGTGTTTCATTGGGTTCTGTCTCCATTCCTGTATAGGAGCTGACTCAGTTTCATTTTCATCTCTGAACTTCTCCAGAAATGCTTTGCTATATTTCTTCTCTGGTTCAGGAAAATGGTACATTTGTCTTAAATCATTGGGCTGAAATGAGCCAAATATTCTCCCGTCGATAGCGCAGAATGTTTTGTTTGTGATTGGAATTTCCTCAAATACCCATCTCACCACATCTGTGTATGGAAGAATTTTCTCTCGAGCCGCTATCCTGTGTAGGTAAGAATCAGCCAAATCCTTTAGGGTAGCTTCGGATTTCCGGTTCGAGCCTGCTGTATCTTGTACCGATGTTTCCTGAGGTTCTTTGGCCTCAACCAGATTGTAGATGCTCTGCCAAGTAGTATTACCGAGACCAAGACATGTGGTGTCTGAGATTGATCCCTTTTTACTTGGTCCCGGATCGGCAGTATGTTTTCCTATTACTGCGGAAGCTAAAGCTGTTCCAAATTTCTTAGACTTCTTCCCCATTTGGCCTGAATTCGCTACTTCAGAGCAGCTCTGCACAGGAGATAAAAATGAACGTAATGTAGAGAATAGATGGTGCAAACCAAGTATGAAAGAATTATGTCAATCAATGGATAATGGAGTATTAACATAAGGCTGCCGCAGATACAATCTTTGAAGAGATTTTGTCATAACTGCTCCATTGATTGGCCATTTAAACCTGTCAATCATTTAAATTCTCATCATATCCTTTATTCGCCAAATAGTTCATTTAAGCGTGGCTTTGATTTTTTGGCAGTCGGGTGCAAGTGAATCACTATCTGGAAGAGAAAGGCTTTTAATAATAATTTAAGACAATATACCCAAGCCTTATCAATCCTTTTTGAAAGTTGCGCTTAGCTTTATCGCAATCGGGGATCGGAAGAATGCTTGAGTAGTTTCATTTATGTCATTGTCGAATCCCCGATCACCGATAGCGATATCGCTAATTCACATCGGGAGCTTTTTAGGAGAGGACTTTTTGTTGCGTGCATATCGCACTCCCCGATTGCCGATAGCAATATCGCATCGAAGCAAAGAGAGGGGCCTTTTTTTATGATTTCTTACCTTCCCGATAGCCGATATTTATTCACGCTTGTCACATCAGGGAAAACCAATGGGTCCTTTGTTATGCATCCTTTGTTATTGCGATATGCGATCTTGCAATTGCTTTATCGCAATAATAAAGATTTTTTGTTATAATACCAATTATATGTTAACTCAAAAGGTTTTATAATGTTTTGTTTGCTCCGGACCTTTTGAGGAATAATAAGTTGATACCAATTTAATCTAAAAGGGACCCATTTCATATTATAGTTTTGAAAGTAAAATTTTATGAAATGGGGGGTTGTTGTATAGCACAACAATTGGCGATTCGCTGGGAGAAACAGTTATCTCTCAGAAATATTGAAATACTTAAACTTTCTTTATATAGAAATCTTATCAAAAAGGAGAATTCTAATATAACTAAGCATACATACATTCTGAATATAATAAAAGCTATTTTTGCCAATTTCTTCTCTCGTTAAAATTAAATACATTCTAAGTTTTAAATTGGCCTCTATTGGTTGATAATGGTAAAACAAAAAACCTTTCCAACTTAGCCTTTTTAATTGACTCCTTTGCCATAGGTAGAGCCTCTACTGCCAGCAAACGTTCATAGTTTCGACAGGGATACCTTTTAACCATTTGACTGTCCATTATCCCACCCATCTCAGAGTATGATTAAAAGAATGAATTCAAAATATGATTTTTTTCATATTTTGTATTTCTTTTTATTTTCTATTATTTTGTAAGATAAAAATCCATTACCCTGGTTTGGTGGCGAGCTGTTTGACAATGTCATTCACTGGTTGTAATCTAACCGAACAAGCTGGCTCGTGATGAGACCCCTTGTCTTATGATTATAAGCCATTACCCTGTTTTGGTATGCAGTGTTGGTAATGTCAGTTAAACTATTTCCCAATGATCATGGTAATCAGGCTTGTGATAAGACCCCTTATCATTTTATATCAAATATTTTAGAATTACACTCAGAGTAATAATAAACTTGGATGAATGAGATGGACAATTTTCTCCTTAAGAGAGAATGGATGACAGGGTAAGAGTTGAAGATGATAAGATTGAATTAGTTTCTGTTTTGATATTGATAACTTTTTTGTGGCCAGTTTGAAAAAATTAAAATGATTTACAGTACTTCTAAATCTTGAGAATATTTCACAAAAATGAAATGGGGTTTTCAGAATGTGAATATACCTAATTTCCTAGAAATTGTCCCTTTTGTTTAAGGCTTCTATTTTTAAAAGTAAATTTCAAAAATACTTCTTTTAAGTAACTTTTCAATATAGCAAAGGCCAATGGAATATATCTTACAACTTTATTTCCTAATGGTCCTAAAAACTATAAATCCTACTGAAATTAAAGGAGAAGGGGTTACCTCCTCAATTGAAGAATTTCTTTAAGATGAGGCCATTAACAGGAAGAGAGTCCCTCTTCCCTAATAGATCTTGTAATATGACGTCGAATGGCCTATCTTCTCGTTGATCTAAAATGGTCCAAGCCACATCTCCAGGAACTTGGTGTGTTTACCTTTATCCTCATGGGCTTTGTCCCATTTCAGAACTAGATCACCAACCTGCAATTGTTTCGAACTGGATGAAGTTGAATCAAACGATGACTTGATTATCTGCTGATGTTTTACATGAGTAATTTTTGCCTTTTCTCTTTCTTCTTCTAATTTTAAGATTTGATCATGTCTAAGTTGAATAGAAGAAGAGGGGCTTTCTTCAATAAACTGAACTAGGGCTAGAGAAGGAAGCACTAGATTGGTTGGTAGCACTTCTTCTTTCCCATATACAAGGTTGAATGGAGAAGTACCTATGGAAGCCTTCTGCGTTATTCTATCAGCCCATAGTGCGAATATTAAAGATTTGTGCCAGTTTTTATGATTCCGTTCAATAGTTCGCTTAATAATTTTAACTAGATTTTTATTGGTAGACTCTGCTAAACCATTACCCTGGGGATAGTAATTTGCAAAATATTTCAATTTAAATCCTCTTTTAATAGCAAACTCAAACATGGCATTTCCAGAGAAATAAGATGCATTATCGAAAACAAGAGCATTTGGGACACACAAACCTGGTAATGATGAATGATCTATAAACTCTTATAATGTTCCTTCAGATTTGTTTGTTTTTAAAGGAATTGCTTCAACCCACTTAGTAAAGTAATCAGTAGCAGTAAGGATATACTTATGTTGTTTGGAGGACTGTGGAGTTATTTCCCCAATGATATCCAATCCCCATTGTTCGAAAGGTTGATCAATGTTGACTGGTTGCAAAGGGAAAGCTAGTTTTCTTTGTCTTCCACTGGAGATTTGACAACTTCGGAATTTCCTTACATATTCGTGAGTATCTCTAAATAGGGTGGGCCAATAATATACAGCATGAATGATTTTGTAGGCTGTTGTGTCACCTCCAAAATGTCCTCCTGCTGGTCCATCATGTAACTCCTGAAAAACTCTTTGTGCTTCAGGTTTTTCTAGACATATTAATAAAATTGAATCATAATTTTGCCTAAAAAGTACATCATCAATGATTATTAAGGTTTTTTCCTTTAATCTAATGGCCCGTTTGTTTTTATAAGAAATATTAGGAGGTGCATATCCATTTTTCAAATAAAAGATCAAGTCTGCATATTGAGATTCATAATTAGTGATACTTATCTGGTTGATTTCTTCAATATGTTCTGTATCACCTGATTCTTGAATGTTGGATGCTCCTACTAATAACCTGCAAAAACCTTGGCCTCTAACAATCTTTGCTGGCTTGATTTCCAAGTCATATTCTTGAAGTGCTATAACCCAATTTACCCTTTTCTCACCTAATTCCCTTTGGATCAGTAATTGTCTTACTGCAGAAAAAGGAACTATAACTTTTGTATGGGCTTTTAAAAGGAAGGGTTTGTAATGTTTGACTGCTTTATACATAGCAAAGGCTTGTTTTTCAACTTCGGAATAATTTAGTTCTGCACCCTGAAGATTTGAACTAAAAAATGAAATCGGTGCTTCCAAGTTGTGATCATTAATCTGAGTGAGTACCGCTACATAAGATGAATGAGACGCGATTGTATACAATATGAAATGAGCATTAATTATTGATTGTTTGATTGAATCAAATGCTTCCTTTTCTGCAGATCCTCATCTAAACATTGAATTTTTCTTATTCATGGTTTGTAATGGTAAAATGATGTGGGAAAAATCAGGAACAAATCTTTTGACAAAGTTAATTTGACCTAAAAATGACTGCATGGATTTTTTTTTATGAGGAAATGGAATTTCAGAAATCTCTTTAATCCTATCGGGATCAATATAAATACCATCTTTGGAAACGATAAAGCCCAAGATCTTTCCTTGATTAAGAGCAAAGAAGGATTTTTTGGGGTTGAGTGAAATACCATACCTTCTGCAACGTTCAAAGATTTGATTCAAATCATGTAAATGATTGGATCTCTTCTTGGAAAATATAGTAATATCATCTAAATAGACAACTATCATTTTGTTGATCAATCCTTTGAAGGCTATATCCATTTCTCTTTGGAATGTAGCTCCTGCGTTTATAAGTCCAAAAGGCATTTTCTGATAAGCGTAAGTTCCCCATTTTGTTCTGAAGGTAGTTTTGAGTCTGTCATCAGGATGGACCAAAATTTGGTTATATCCTGAAAAACCATTTAAAAAGGACATTAGCTCAGAACCTGCTACTAAATGGAGTATCTGCTCCATGGTAGGTAATGGGAAATTATCTTTTTGGCTTGCCTTATTCAGATTTATGAAATCTATACAAATCCAGATGTCGCCATTTTTCTTCCTAACAGGCACCATATTGGAAACCCAGTTTGAGTGCCGAACAGGAAAAATAATCTTAGCTTTTAAGATTTTATTGAGTTCTGATTTTATCTGACTCTCTAAGTTCGGATGTATTTTCCTTAACTTTTGTTAAACTGGTTTTTGTTCAGAAAGCATTGGAATGGTATGCTAGATGATTGATGTATCGTATGTTTTTAAGTCGTCATATTTCCAAGCGAAGACATGTTTAATTTTTCTTAATAATCTAATGAATGCTATCCTTTCTTCCACAGAAACTCCTAGTCCTAAATTGATGTTTTGAGGGTTCTGCTCAGTGCCAAGGTCTATCAATTCAAATCTTAAGGTGGAACTTTGGAGTTTTGAATTTGTTACATGTTTAAAACTATCTTTAATATCGTAGAGATCCTCAAGTTTAACCACAGGTTTTGGTATTGAGTTTTCCTCGTGCTTTTCTTTCATCTGAAGATCATGATTGCTTTCATCAATGATCTGATCATTGTAGGACTTGTCGGAAGTCAAGAAATGTAAGATGTCTTCATCGTGATTGAACATTCGCCAATTGGTGACATTGTCAGGAATTGATGGTCTAAAAATTAACTCTACTGAAAATCTATCTCGGCTATAGTCTTCGGAACGTAGGAGTTTAGAAGCAAAATTGGCTAAAAGTCAGCCGTTGCATTCTGGGATCTGGGAATAAGTGAAATATTGAATGCTAAAAAATGGGATATAAGTTCCTGGACCAACGACTGGTAGTGCTTGAGGTGACTAGAGAGACAATGAATTGTATTTCTGACTTGTTTTATGACAATCTCTGAATCGCCAAACACATTCAAATATTGAACTTTCAGGCCAATAACTTTATATAGTCCTTGAACCAAGGCCTCATACTCAGCCGTATTATTCATGCATTCAAATTCCAACCTACAAGATAGCATCGTTTTTTCTCCCTCAAGGCTAACTAAAATACACCCTGCTCCTGATCCTTCACTGGATTTAGATCCGTCAAAATATAAAGACCAAAATAAAGAATTATCAACAATTTTATTTACAGTGTTCTCAGCAACATTAACACATCTTGATCGATCGGTTTGTGAAAAATTTTTGATTTGGGATGTGAAATTGTTTACTGAGAAGGTAGATGATTGGGCAGTATAATTTCCAAAGAATGATTCAAAAGAGCAACTCCCCAAAATATTATTGTTAAATGCTATTGGTTGATTCTCCTGTTCAAATTCTGTGACAGTATGGGTCATATGTTTCTCCCGATTGATTTTTATTTGATTTGGCTTTCCCTTATAGGGTAGCCACATATGGGACCAATCGGTAGAAATATACCCATGGAGCTTCTCAGACCAATCCATACTCAAGATTAAACCATAAAAATCAGGCATATCAACGATTAAGATATCAATTCTTTGAACTACTCGTGGATCAGCTGATAACTTGATAATCACAGAGTTGATTTCCCCTAACACCTGGACTTTGGTTCTATCTAACTGCACAATGTAAATTGAATATTTTTGGGGTTCTATGTTCAGTTTAGAACAAACTGAAGATGGCATTATATTAGAGGATGCTCCTGAGTCAATCAAATAGTTGTGTAGATTTCGATTATAGATTTCGTAGGTTAAGAGGAAAGGTGGGGGGTATGGGAATTTGATCTGTCTCCAATTAGAATCGTATCAGTAGCTTCAACTCTACCAGAAGGTGGTTGTCCTGAATCATTTGCTGCTTTAGCACTAGGAAGAGGCGAAGAAGGAATTGCATTTAGTTCCTTAAGAAGCAATTTTTGTTGATGTTTTAATTTGCTAAGTTCAAACATGGTGATGTTTGCCTTAGTATTCTTCATATCATCAACAATATTGTAATCCATTGAATCTTATACTGCCAACGTTTTAGATGTTGAAGGTATATTTGAGGATGATGGTTGGTTTTGAGGTACTATTGCAGCCGGCTTCTTTGTGGGTACCTTTTCCTTTGTAGTAGTAGTACCTGCACTCCTTTTCTTTGAACTTGCCTGGACAGTTTCAAGGGAACCTTTACTCCTAGTAGTCACAAGAAAAGCTTCTTGTTCATTTTCTGTATCGAAGTTAGGTAATATGAAGTCCCACATTCCATGGCATTCAACAACTTCCTCTTCTTCGAATTCATTGGATGGTGAAATTGTTTCATCTTCTTCTTCTTCTTCAATATCTGCATCTGCATTAGATATAACATTTGGTGGTTTTGACTCAGGTTTCTTAAAATTCCTATATGGTTTCTTTGTTGAAGTTTCTGCTACTTGCTTTTTAATTTCAACCATTTCATTTCACATTGTTTTGAGGACCTTTTGTAGACCCTCCATATCGTATGGATCCTTAGGGGTTTTCTTCTTTGAATCATCCTTAAAAGAAACTCTTTTGGATTTCCTATCTTCGAGAGCAGCTTTCTTTTCCAAAGCGATAATGCGTTTTTCCACAGTGAGGGCTTCTTTCATGTTTTCGGCTAAAGTTGGTTTCCCAGCCTTATCTACAAAAATGGCTATATTTGAAGGTAAGGCTGTGATGTACCACTCGCTTCTGATTTGCTCACTTTGCTTGGAATCGGTAGGGATTTTATTCAAGAGCTTATTGAATCGAGAGTTAAACTCCTTGATAGGTTCTCTAGATTCAATCCTTAGATTTTAAAGATCATTAATCAATGTTGCCAAGGATCTATCATCGCCATATTTGGTAAGAAACTGCTCCTGAAAGATATTCTATCTAGTAATGGATCTAGATGGTAAGGAAAAATACCAAGACCCAGTTGATCCTTGTAAAGTGTAGGGGAAAAGCCTGACTACAACATCTTCTTCTGTTACTCCTTTTAGATTAACTAACAACATGAAATTGTTTATGTGTTCCTCAGCTAATTTTCTAGCATCTGGATTAAATTTTGGTAACCACTTCTCAGGATAATCAGGTAATGTATGTAATGGTGCAAGCAAAGTGACCGCACCAGGACTGTTCCATGGATTCTGAGCCATCTTGGGAGTACCAACGATTGTCAATAGAGTTCCAGGTGTTTGGGGAGGAGTTGGTATTGAAGACTGAATAGATTGTGATGTTGAAGTTGGTGATCCCTGGTGAACAACAATATGTAATGGGGGATTGGATGCTTGACTTCGCACTGGAGAGGAAGAGATGGAAGATTATGGAGAAAAGATGTCACTACCAGATCCTTTAGTGTTCTTTTTAGCCTTTTTCCTTTGTGGTAAAGGCAACTCAGCAGGTTCAATGCCGAGTTTTTCACTTTGAAGTCTGGTGAGAGGGTGAGGAAGGTGGAATTGCGAAGTCTCACTGCCTTGAGATACTTCAGATCTCTGAGGTGATATGGGAAAGCCTTGAAGTTTCTGGATGAGAGACTGAACTTCAGGGGACTCCGGATTTAAATGTTCTGAAGTATGATGGGGTTGAGTAGTGGTAGTTGATCCCTCTTCTTCTCATTTGGACACTGGTGTTTCAGAGTGCAAATGGGAGGTCCGAGGTGAGGTGGAGGGTGATTTACTCTAAGAATGGTCTATAGATTTTGATTTACTCACCATTCATAGTTGATGGCCCTCCTTCTAGCACCAAAAATGTTGATGCCCCGAAAATCGTTGCATCATCATCAGGGGATAACCACCCGGTCTAGACCTTAATATAGCTCCTTTTCCATTTGGGATGGTGGCTCCGAGTGGATATAATGGGACCAGTTTCCCAGCAATGAATAAAAAGGGATGGATGAGTGCTTGGTTTTCTAATAAGTGACAATAAATGGATGACTTAATCTATAAGCGAAAACACAAATGACTATTCTATCCCAGGAAGCTTCTATTCTTAAGTGCAACGTTTGATGATCTCGGTTCATCAATAGGCATATAGATGACACTATTCAATAAACATAGACATTCATTTAAATAATAATTTCTTTGTTCAAATAGTTGAACAAATTAATTAATAAAACATTGTTACACCTCTCTTTTTATATTACTGATACATGCATGATTAGAAGAAAAGCAAGCTGTAAACATCCAATAGTGGAAAGTATAAAGAATGATGTTAAAACACATGCATATATTCAATAATAGCAAGAATGATCAAATAAAAATTCACATAAAAAGAATGACTTCAGACATAGATAGTAGTACCATATGAGCTACAAGTCATTCCCAACATCAATCTCAATTCGAATTCCTTCTTCCGACTCAGAAATAATTTTAAATAAAGGCAATAGTGCACATCCACATAAAAGCTTCATTATCAAAATTGGAATAATTGGTCCAGTCTTTATAAAAGAATATGCCTGAAGTGAAATAGTGCAACTTTAGGCTTAATTCATATACAAAAACTTACGACCCTTTCTAAATACATGAAAGGGTCTATAAATACTAAATTAAACTAAAAAAATACAAAATTAAAATGCTACTAAATTGGTATAACTTGATCTTGAATATCTCCCCCACAGCAATCTAGTAGTCAGAAACATGATTCATCACTCTCGCTATTTGCCTTTCAACCTAAGTTGGCATATTGCTAGCATCGGTTCCACTTCTTCTCATTCATTGTCTTCAATTTTGCTAATGCCTCCAATAGTTCTTTCTGCCTTTGAATGGCACTCGAATCTATCCTCTATTTTTCTTCATGCAACTACTTGTTCAATTGATTATTTAACTGTTGCTACGTGGACAATTGTTGTTGTAGTTGTTCTGCTTTTTGTTGTGCCTCCGATAGTTGTGCTTGTAATGAAGTGATCACCTGATCTTTTTCTTTTAACAAATTGCTCACTTCCGATGCCTTGTCCATGGTGGCCGCCGAATAGGCTCCAGCATATTGGGACAACTTTGTCAGGTCATCGGAAGGATTGAATTCCTCCTTCTAAACTCGTTGGCTGTCACTATTTGTTGAGGGAGTGGGGAAGGTTGATCAATCTTTCTCCTTTTCCGCTGTCGCTTTATTACAGCCTGGTGCTTTGGGCTATAAAAGACATCCAATGGAGGGATATCCTCCACTTGCAAAATGATTTGATTCGAAGGATCCTTGGGAATTATTTCTAATTCTGTAGTAGGGGGTAGACCGCTGGTTCCTTTGCTTGGAACCTCTTTTGATGTTGTGTCCTATGTATCAGCTGCTTTGGATGTATCGGCATCCCTTGAGCTTTCAAGATTGCAACCTCTGCTCTCTAAGTTTGTTAAATTTGACTAACCCATCGTCACGGTCTCTCATTTTAGCTATCTCTTGAACCTGAAATAACGACTCGGCTGAGGAGAATAGGTCATCAAACTCATCTTGTTTATGTTCAAATTTAGTGAGTTTTTCCTTTCTAGAACATTATAGATGAATTTGTTTGGATAAAATCGTCTGTTAGGAAAGGTGGCGAGATCCATTATATTAATATTTTCTACTTCTTTCTCTGCATGCTTGTAGTCATGCAGAGTGTAGACGCCAAACCTTAGAGGAAAAGGAGGCTAGACTTGCTTCTTGGAATTCCTCAAAGTCTTTGTAGTTCCTACGGATGTAAGCTGATATGCTATCTCTCGAGCCAATAGTTTGTCGGTTATATACAAGGGGAGGACATGAGGCCTGGCCTGACTACCGAAAACTCTTACATATGTGAATTTTTCTTCTCTAAACCAGGTTCCTAAGGCTGTCAAGTCAATTTCTGCTTGAGAGGAAATCTTAGGAGCAGGTTTATCAAAAATTGCATAGTAAATGGGTAACATAAATCATTGTAAACTTGATATAGGTGGTGTTTATAATGGGCTTTCCACAACTTCTGGTGATAGATATGAATGGGCATGGATCCTGTGGAGTCCATCTCCACCCCAGCACAGGAAATTCGGAATTAAAACAGAGAGTGTCTAAGATGTAGGCACTAAAGTAAAATGGAGGAATGAATCTATCAGTAACACAAGATTTGTTTCTGAACTCAAGAATAGTTGTTGCTAACTTATCAAATAATATATTCCCCCAATCCATTATTTGACTATTACATGCTGCTTCCATTAAAGATACCATCTCTATGGAAAATTTTGAGCAGTCATGCAACCCCCAAATCCTACACATCATCGCTCCAGCATAACAATAAGGATAACACAAGGAATCGACAGAGTACTTACCCGAGGACTCATGCTTGTGTTTCGCTGGGTTCTGTCTCCATTCCCATATAGGCGCTGATTCAGTTTCATTTTCATCTTTGAACTTCTCTAGAAATGCTTTGTTATACTTCTTCTCTAGTTGGGGCAAATGGTACATTTGTCTTAAATCATTGAGCTGAAATGAGCCAAATAATCTCCCGTTGATAGTGCATAATGTTCTGTTTGGGATTGGAATTTCCTCAACTGCCCATCTTACCACATCTGTGTATGGAAGAATTTTCTCTCGAGCCGCTATCCTGTGTAGGTAAGAATCGGCCAAATCCTTTACGGTAGCTTCGGATTTCCAGTTCGAGCCTGTTGTAGCTTGTACCGATGTTTCCTGAGGTTCTTCGACCTCAACCAGATTGTAGATGCTCTGCCAAGTAGTATTACCGAGACCAAGACATGTGGTGTCTGAGATTAATCCCTTTTTACTTGGTCCCGGATCAGCAGTATGTGTCCTGTTACTGCGGAAGCTGAAGCTGTTCCAAATTTCTTAGACTTCTTCCCCATTTGGCCTGAATTCGCTACTTCGGAGGAGCTCTGCACAGGAGATAAAAATGAACGTAATGCAGAGAATAAATGGCGCAAACCGAGTATGAAATAATTATGTCAATCAATGAATAATGGAGGATTAACATAAGGTTGCCGCAGATACAATCTCTGAAGAGATTTTGGCATAACTGCTCCATTAATTGGCTGTTTAAACCTGTCAATCATTTAAATGCTCATCATATCCTTTATTCGCCGAATAGTTCATTTAAGCGTGGCTTTGATTTTTTGGCGATCGGGCGCAAGTGAACCACTATTGGGAAGAGAAAGGCTTTTAATAATAATTTAAGACAATACACCCAAGCCTTATCAATCCTTTTTTAAAGTCGCACTTAGCTTTATCGCGATTAGGGATCGGAAGAATGCTTGAGTAATTTCATTTATGTCATTGCGGAATCCCCGATTGCCGATAGCGATATCGCTAATTCGCATCGAGAGCTTTTTAGAAGAGGACTTTTTGTTGCATGCATATCACACTCCCCGATTGCCGATAGTGATATCGCATCGAAGCAAAGAGAGAGGCCTTTTGTTATGATTGCTTACCTTCCCGATAGCCGATAGTTATTCGTGCTTGTCGCATCGGGGAAAACCAATGGGTCCTTTTTTATGCATCCTTTTTTATTTCGATATGCGATCTTGTGATCGCTTTATCGCAATAATAAAGAATTATTCACTTTTTATTATAAGACCGATTATATGTTAACTCAAAAGGTTTTATAATTTTTTTTTTGCTTCCGGACCTTTTGCGGAATGATAAGTTGATACCAATTTAATCTAAAAGGGACCCATTTCATATTATAGTTTTGAAAGTAAAATTTTATGAAATGGGGGGTTGTTGTATAGCACAACAAGACCATAACTCAATCTTCCCTCCTCTGATAAATAGCACTTGCCCTCCTCAGCCTGTGGAGCCATGCTCTCGCACTGTCACTGGTAGATGATGTTGGTTGTTCAACTGCGTGGATGTGGGAAATGGGTATCATTTCTCCCAAACGACGCACTATAAGTTGATTCAAGCTCGAAACCCCTTTGTTTTCCCTCTGAATAGCCATTCTAGTCCCAGTAATTCCTCTAATTCCCCAAGTGTTAGCTCTGAGACTAATTCAGTCATGGCACACATCCAATACCGCATGCGCAGCAGAAGAGGGGCAATGATGGTGGAAGCATTCATCCTCCAACTATGCCTAGCCCTAAATTTGCTTCTTCCTCCTCTACTCCAGACATTACGCATCCCCATGGCACCTTCTCTGGTAGGTATCCAGACATGCGCAGTGGTAGAGGGCGGGCTCAGCTCCAGGGTGACTGTAGAATGAATGCAGCCATCCATACTGCCGATTTCCCCCTTCCCCCTCACCCCGCTCCTCATATGACTCAATTCTGCTTCCATAGAACTCTTCACTGGCCCGTCACCACCGCCACTATCACCATCGCCTTCACTGAGGAAATTGACCTGCAGAAAGCTCAGCCAGGGAACAGAGGTGAGCAGCATAGGGCCACTCATTGGAATAGGAATGCCCGAGACCCAAGAAAGCATCAGATGGTTGAGAACTCTGCCACCCCGCATGGAGAGGAGCTAGTTGGCAACCAGTCGGCCACCGGAGGCACAACAAGAGACACGAAGGCAACCGGTGTCACCCAAGGCGACACGTTAGGCAAGCATGCAGCAAAGGGCAGCTCTGCTGGCACTCAACTAGTTCATGGAATACTGTGTGGCACGTTAGCAGAGGAGGAAGAGTGGTACAAGTATGCATGTCGAAGCGTGGAAGAGCTTGCTATATATGACCTCCATGGGGTCCATCCTGACTGACAACTGAGCTGCCAAGTGTCGCCCTTCCACCAGCTAGAGGTTTCATATGTTGTTGTATGATTTTTGCTATGTTTTTTTTTTGAAAACTTTCCTTCTGGTTTGATTTTCTAGTTTTCAATCTATATCTCCTCTATGGGTTTTTGATGTCAAAACTTGTGATCCCTACGTGGGTTTTTTATCTAGTTTCACAAACTAGTTTCCCCCTCGATGAGGCAGTCACGTTTAGGTTGTGATATTTTTGACAAACTCTGTTCAGCACTACAGAGGCCAGTGCATCGTTGTATTTTTATTTTGTTTCATATCAATAACATAGAATATATATATATTATATGTTGTATGTGTGTGTGTGTGTGTATGTGTGTGTGTGTGTGTGTGTGTGTGTGTGTGTGTGTGTGCGTGTGCGTGTGTATGTATATGTGTATATATGTATATGGTCTATGTATGTATATATGTTATGAGGTGGCGCGCCATGACCACCCCACCACCCCCTCCCAAACCATATATTAAAATAAAACAAATTTTAATTAAAAAATGGGTCCACAGGCCATGACCCCTGCCGGTCCCAACCACCAAAAAAGACATAAGTTATTAAGGGCAGGCGGCCATGAC
Organism: Pinus taeda; assembly: GCA_000404065.3. Taxonomy (NCBI): domain Eukaryota; kingdom Viridiplantae; phylum Streptophyta; class Pinopsida; order Pinales; family Pinaceae; genus Pinus; species Pinus taeda. Next base: position 46,113 of record APFE031406969.1, read on the forward strand.
CCTGCCACCCCCAGGACCACCTTACCCCCATAACAAACCAGACATGTTTATATTGGGGTGGGCGGGCCACCTTCGGTGGACCCGGCCCACACCCCCACCCATTGCCACTTGATACTTCATGGGCGGCGAGGTTTGAACCTACCCGACCGAAATGGTCGGCCCAACGATCAGGTGCCCACACCTGCACCAACACCAACACCAAGTCATTACGATATAATGGTACATCAAACAGTGTGTTGACCCAAAGCATAACCGTTGTCAAAACAAAACAAAAATAAAATGTTGTTTAAAATTAACTTGCAGCGTGCATTTTTGGCAAGGGTTAGGATTTGATCCCTTGACCTCCCGCCTTTGGTGCCAACACCCAACCATTCCACCATATGTGGCTCCTTTGAAAAATGTGATGCTCATTTATATAAAAAAAAACCCTTCAATTCATTTTCACGGGGAGAAGAACAGAGGCGCCGAATCGAGAAACGAAACCAGAATAGAGGCATGGCAGCACAAAGGGGTAAGCCCTGGGAATCAAAATCAAGGTAAGCTCCCATAATATTCCAAAGAATATTCTCATGGAGATTCTTTGAGGAAACTTTAAGATTCCCTAGGAGGTAAAAATTCAGTTTGTCAGAAAGTAATCAAGTTTATAGTCATTTTTCTTAGATTTTCATAGGGAACACAATGACGAGGTCATATTCAACTTTTGATCAATGGATTTGCGGATTCCCAGCAAAGGAGAATCTTTAAGAATCTTGAAGGAATATTTCAAATTCCTTGGAGGCTGAAATTTCCAAGATCTAGAATGAAACCAACTTTATACTCATTCATCCATAATTTCGCAAGGATCTCAATGTCGAGATCAATTTTTTTATTCGACTTGCAGATCTCTAGTCAACCCAGAGGAGGGAATATTTGGAGAATCGCAAGGAAATCTAAAAGATTCCTATATTCCCATATTTTTCTAATGTCTGAATTCAGAAAATGGATAGTCAATTGTTCACCTCTCGATGACAAAAATACAGTGGTGCAGTGAATTTTTGCAACTGAGCCTTCTATTTTTCAGCCATTTTCTAGATTGGAATGAAAGTGTTAGATTTCAAAGCATGGACAGTCGATTCTATGCATTTGACACCACGATTTTGGTTGTGCATTCAGATATAGTAGCTAAGTATTTTATTCTTCAACCAACATTAGAGTTGAGGTATATGAAATGTTTTTGTCATGTACTTATTTGATCATTTATTGTGAGATGTACTATGTTGTTTTTGTTCCTGCTTGATGTATGATGTGGAAGCTTTGTGTCTATTTCATGTGATATGTATTCATCACAGATTGTTATGTATTTTTTTATCCCTTTGTTTCCATGATGGCAAGATACCCATTATCACCTTGAGTCTTTTGGTTGATATCTCTTTGATTCCATGATGGCAGAATACTCATTGTAACCATGCATAAGATTATGTCATTCTGATAGGAGGTATATTGTGGGTAATAGCTCCTGCAGTGGAACATTTTGTGGAGAGACTTTGCCACTCATGTAGAAGGCACATGTCATTGTATGATAGTAAACATAGTCCATGTACATATTCACCATTTCCAGCACTGAATGAAGCAGCCAACACCATATTGATACCAGGCCTGGAGATGTAATCCACACTAAACAAACTCCATCATCAATGTCTCTTGTTTATGATTTGCTAATCATCAATATGTTTCCATTTGCTTAAGCATGCATATAAGTTCATTTATGCTCTTATAAAGTGCATTTCTAACTACATCATAGAAGCAAAAGATCTTGGTTAAATCTGGTATTTAAGTCAACTCAGATCAAGTTTGATATCAGAGCGGTCTTCATGTGGATGTGAATTGCAAGCTTGAACAATGGAACGTGTACCAATGGAGGATGACAAAGAGATGTATGAGACCATACTCAGAGTGTCCAAAAACATGAACATAATGTATGAATCTCTACAAGAAGGGACAGAGGAAAAGAAACGATTGTAGCTTTAGTTGCGAACCACAGAAGAACTGAAGCACAACAACGAGAGTCTTCAAGAAGATAACGCTGAATTGAAGATGCTTCTGCAGGAAGAGAAAGAGGAGAAACAAAGGTTGCTACGATAGCTGCAAGCTAAGGACGAGGCCTTGGAAAAGCTACAGTGTGATCCCTGTAAGGTAAAAAGTAATTCTCTGACTTCATGTATGTTTCCTAATAATGATTCCTCTATTTTTGAAAATCATACCACAATAATTGTCTCCAAACTACTGAAGATAATGGGGTACGAAGGAAAAGGCTTAGGCATTAATGGCCAAGGCATTGTCAACCCCATAAAAGTAGATGAATTACCCTGTCAGGAAAGACGTTGGTATGTCAGAAGGAAGTTGGGGAATGCGCTAAGACAACTAGCGAACCACCAAGAATAGATGATGACAAGACCTCAGCAGTACTTTCCAACTTGAAAGTGGAGGTAAAAGATGTTGATTTCCTTTCAGTTTCATCTTCATATAGTATGCTTTTTGTTTGAAATGTAGAGATACCAATTATAGGGACAAACATGAGACTCCTTACCAATATGAGGTATAAGAAGGAAGAAGGACTTGGTGTTAATAGCCAAGGCATAACTCAGTCATTGGAGGTCGTGCAAAAACCTCGATATGCAGGCTTGGGATACACCGAAGGAGAATGATCAAGGGTGTCAGATACTTTTGAGACATCATTGAAATCATAGAGGAAAGAGAATGATGGGAACATATCACCATCATCCCATGGCAATGCCCATTGCAGGGAAAGAGTTGAGGCAAGCTCCCATTGCCATAATTACACCAGAGACAACAAGGAAAGGTATAACAAGTATCAATATTCGAATGTTCATTTCGATTACAATCATGTTGTTAATGATGAATGTAAATCATGGAATCTAAAAAACATGTACTTTTTGTGGTTTACATGACCATGTATTTGATGAGTGCTGGAAGAGAATGGCAGCACAAAAGAGGATGAGGCATGAGAGGTCTTCTCCATCGTAGGCAAATAAAAAGATAAAAAATATCAAGAGGGAGAAGACTTATTGCAGTCACTACAGCATAGGTCGCCATCAAATAGCCACATGTTGGAGGCTTCATCCATAGCAGCGTCACAAGGAGAAAGCATCGGTGCATGAACCAGTTAAAAAAATCGTTCAACAAGAAAACCCACCACAGGAGGATGATCCATTCACATTCATAAGTGAAAAATGGTTTCTAGATATGTTAGTTGGTCATGGTAAATAATTTGTTGTAATTTAAAATGTAAAAGTGATGATTTGTTTTCCATCACTTTCTAAGCAATAATGATGTCTTGGCCTTGTGTGTTTGATAAATGGGGTATTATTTCCATTTTGGTGTAAACTTGACCACCAAGTATGTGTTATAAACTAGTGGCAAGTATGGGATGCTTGGGTCATTAGTTGGTCATGTAAATTAAGCATGTAATTTGCAAAACAATGTACTACAGGGTTGCATGGGATGCAGGTGTTAGCTCATTTCTTATGGCTCTGAAGGAAAAAGGTGAAGGAGAAGGAAGGGTGACTTATCAGACACTTATGGTGCAGACAATGTACAAACAAGTGTAGATTATTTGTCATGCTTTTGGAGGACCAAAAGCTCCTCAATGGGGAGGATTGATATAGGTGGGTCTAGACACATGCAAAAGCCCAAGGGGTCTCAGCAATTGTCAAAATTCAAAGTGGTCAGATTGTTCCCCAACTAGCATCAGATAGAAGTGCTCATCGCCATCATTCCAATGGTGCGAACGTGTTATGAAACCAACTCACAAAAAGATAGAAAATATAGATGAACGCCTTAGAAATAAGCCTCTTCAAGGTGGAAACCTCTTTTACATTACAAAAATGAATAATTCTTAGATGATACATATGAAAATGCCTCCTTTCTATATATAGGAGTCTAAGTGGTCATAATATAATTAGAGCTGACATAACAATAATAATGTAAGGGCACAATAATAACAATAGTTGGCTTCTATGAGGCACAATAATAACAATATGGGGACTACATGGGCACAACAATATAATAAGGGGATTGTACTAATAACAATAAGGGGTTACACTAGTAGTATAGGGACCTAACATGGCCCTCTCCTTGAACAAGTGTTTTCCACAATGCTTGAGTAGTTCTTAATGCTTCTATATAAATTCTTGTCCTCCCATGTGGAATCTTGAGGGGGTAAGTGCTTCCACTTGTTGAGATACTCTGAAATTGATCTATTTCGTAGCTATCGATTTCTCGGTTCTATGACTGCTTTAGGTTCCAATATGATTTTTCCTTCCTTGTCAAGTTTTCGCAATACTATTTGAATTGGGATCTTCTGTAACTTTTGAATGAGTTCCCACTCCTTTAGGCATATGGATATTTGTAAGGCCTGATGTTTGAAGGAACACTTCCTGGAATCAAATGAATAGCATGGTCATGATCGAGAATAGGTGGGAGGCCTTTGGGAGTCTCAAATACCTTGGAATGATTGTCCAAAACTTTTTTGAGATCTAGATAAATACATGATTTCAATGTGGGGTCCTCTAGTGAACATAATTGTGAAATTACGCCCTGTTATTCTTTATTTAGAAGCTTTGTCATGCTGTTAGAGTTGTTTATATTTCCACGTTTCCCTTCGATGCCGCTAAATTCAACTTCCTTTCCTTCCCAAAATAATTTCAAGAAAAGTTCTTCAAAATTAAAATCTATCGTACCCAAATATTGTAGCCATTAGACTCCTAGTTAAGCATCACCACCACCCTTTGGAATGGAAAGCATCGGGCTATTCAATACATATTCTCCCATGGATAGCTTGATATTATGGCACTTTCTAGAGCAATTTATGGTTCCTCCACTTGCAACCATCACTTGACACTTTGGTGCTAGATATAGGAAGCAATTCAATTCCTTGACTATCTTACAATGAATAAAATTATGGGTACTTCCTGAATCAATCAACACTATTACCTTTTTCTTCTTGATATGTCCTTCTATCTTGATACTTTGAGGAGTGGTAATTTCTTCTAATGCATTACAAGATATGGTCGGATTCATTTCTTCATGCTCAATGTGATCTTTCAATTCTTGAACATTTTTCTTCTTCATGTGTCCTTCTATACTGATAGTTTTAGGAGTGGTAATTCTGACCAATGCATTACAAGATATGGTCGGATTCATTTCTTCTTTCTCAATGTAATCTTTCACTTCTTGAACCTTTTTCTTATTGATATGTCCTTCTATCTTAAGAGCTTGAGGAGTAGTAATTATTTCCAATGCTTTACAAGATATAGTTGGATTCATTTCTTCTTTCTTTGGGGTGGGTTCCTATTGTATATCCTTTTCTTTTGATGTTTTGTGATCCTTTTCTTCCTCCTCTTCACAATCTATGTAAATAATTTCTTCTTGCCACACTTATGACCTTTAGTGTATTTTCTATCACAAATGTAACAAAGTCCTTTTTCTCTTTTTTCTTCCAATTGTTGTCCTGTAAACCTTGTAGGTTGTGGAAGGTTAGAAGGAAAAACACTTCCATATTTATAGTTGTGAGTGGTAGGATTCCTTGTTTCCATAATTCCTCTTTCAAATTTTCTTGCCAACCTAAATGGCTTCTCCAATGAATTAGGTTTCCAAAGACGAGCCTCATGTTGAATGTTATCCTTTAAAGTCCCTATGAAGACATCAATCCTCTTCTTCTCTAGAATATCGTTTACCCTTATATTCAATTTTTTGAAATCCTCAATGTGCTCTACCATTGAACCCTTTTCTTTGAGATTTATCAATTGGCTAAAGAAGTTGTTACTCTTTGTATCCTCATAATGTGCTATCATTTCTTCTGTGAAAATTGACCAAGTGACAAGTGCTTTATGAGAACACAACCCTTTATACCATAGAAAATTGATCTGGTTCTAAATATGAAGATGCAATACGTACCTTTTGTAATAGTTGCACCTCATGTAGATCAAAATATTGCTCCATCTGTATTATCCAATTTACTAGATCCTTGCCATCAAACTTCTTCATAATGCCTTTTCTTGATTTTAGAATCTCAATCTTGAAACCACTATAACTCTATAATTTCATATTTTCCAATTCTAAAATCAAGACCTGCAGTAGCCCTCTGCATCCTCTTTCTAATGCCACTATTCTGATTGAAATTGGATTCTCCAAGAAAGAGTTATGCACAATATCCCAAGATGACCTAATTATATACCTTTTAAGAAGAGCTAACGTGTATGAAGTGCCACATGTCATTGTTTTGACCTTCGGATCTGAAAAATATAAAAATGAAACTACAGTCCGACTTATTTCTATAACTTCTTACAAAACTTCAATCTCATGCTCAGAGAAAAAATTATGATGATCTTCCCAATGTCACTTGTTTAATATGTAATTCAAGAGTCTGCCAAAACCCTAACTTCCTTAGATCATATATCCTAAAATATAGCGAGACAAGATCTAAAATTTTGACCTAAGATTCACATTGCTTTCTTCTCAAATGGGTTCATTTTTTAGCTTCTGCAACTTCGTAGTGAACAATTTATAGCGAAATTTCCACGATGACCTATTTTAGATGAAATTTTGGAGCTTGCCAAAACCCTAACGTCCTTAGATCATATCACCCAAACTATAGTGAGAAAAGATCTGAAATTTGAACCCGAGGTTCAGCAAGATTTCCTATCAAATGGTTTTTTCTTTTAGCATTTGAAACATCACCGACAAAATGTTATAGCAAAAATTACATGATGGCCTATTTGGAGCAACAAAAACCTAGAATCCAAAGCTCTCATACCAAATTTTATGAAACCAGCTCAAAAAAAGATAGAAAAGATATATGAACGCCTTATAAATAAGCCTCTTCAAGGGGGAAACCTCCTTTGCATTACACAAATGAACAATTATTAGATGATACAAATGACAAGACCTCCTTTCTATATATAGGAGTCTAAGGGGTCATAATATAATTAGAGTTGACATAACAATAATAATGTAAGGGCACAATAATAACAATAGTGGGCTACTATGGGGCACAATAATAACAATACGGGGACTACATGGGCACAACGATATAAAAAGGGGATTGTACTAATAACAATAAGGGGTTACACTAGTAGTTTAGGGACCTAACAGAACGAAACTCAAATCCAAGCTTGTATGGAGGCGATAGAACTAGTCAAAGTTGCATCAAAGTTGGGCAGTGGGTCAGGTTTGAGTGTCCTACAAATTCACCATCAACTAGCATGGAAACTTAGCTCCCGAGAGTGAGTGAAATTGTTGCCTCTTTAATTGATCTAATATCCCTTATATTAGACAAAATTGAAAAAGACATGTTATTAATAATAAATCAAAAAAATATATGTTATGAGGTGTCGAGCCATGACCCCTGCCACCCCCCCTCCAAAAGCAAATATTAAAATTAAAAAAAAAAAAATAATAATAATAATTAAAAAAGGGGCCGACAGGCCATGACCCCCACCAACCCCAACCGCCACAACAAACATAAGTTATCAAGGGTAGGAGACCATGACCACGCCACCCCCGGAACAACCTTACCCACATACAAAACCAAACATATATATATTGAGGTGGGTGGGCCACCTTTGGTGGATTTGGCCCACACCCCCACCCGTTGTCACTTGATACACCGTGGGCGGCAGGGTTTGAACTTGCCTAGCCATAATAGCTAGCCTGCCACTCGAGCGCCCACAACAACACCAACACCAAATCGTTACCATATAACAGTACATTAAAATGTTTGCTGACCCAAATCATAATCGTTACCAAAACAAAAAACAAACAAGCCATCATTTAAAATTAATGTGTCGTGTGTACTTTTTACAGGGGTCGGGATTTGATCCCCTGACTTCCTACCTTTCGTGCCAATGCCCAATCATTCTGGCACGTATGGCTCCTTTGAAAAATCCACTGCCCATTTATATAAAAAAACCCTTCAATTCATTTGCTCGGGAAGAAGAATAGAGGCACTGAACGAAGAAATAGAACCAGAACGAAGGTGTGGTAGCACAAAGAGGTCCACATTGGACATGGAAATGTAGGCAAGTTTCAAGAATAATCCAAGGAATATTCTCATGTAGATTCCTTGAGGAATATTTAAGATTCCCTGAGAGGTAAAAATTTGTTTTGTCAGAATGCAATCAGTTTATAGTCATTTTTCTCAAAACATTTCACGAAACACAATGGCGAGGTCAGATTTTCCTTTTGAACAGTGGATTTTCATATTCCCAGTAGAGGAGAATCTTTGAGAATATTAAAGAAATCTTCCTGATTCCTTGGAGGCTGAAATTTCTGAGATCCATAATGCAACCAAATTTATACTCATTCTTCCCATAATTTCGCAAGAATCTCAGTGAGGAGATCAATTTTATAATTTGAGTTGCAAATCTCCAGTCAACCCAAAGGAGGGAATCTTTGAAGAATCACGAGGGAATCTAAAACATTCCTACAGGCCCATATTTTGCATGTGTCTGAATTCAGAAAATGGATAGTCGATTTTACATCTCTCAACGACACAAATTCAGTGGTGTAGTCATTTTTTCGTAGCTGAGCTTTCTACTTTTCGGCCATTTTCCATATTGGAGTGATGGTGTCAAATTTTAAAGCATGGACAATCAATTCTATGCCATTCAGCACCACAATTTCAATGGTGCATTCAAATCCACTAGTTGAGTATTTCTTCAACTAGCATTAATGTTGAGGTATATGAAGTGTTGTTTTCATGTACTTATTTGATCATTTTCTATGAGATGTACTATGTTGTTTCGATTCCTACTTGATGTATGATGCATAATCTATGTGTCTATTTCATGTGAGATGTATTCATTATGGATTGTTAAGTATGTTTTGATTGAGATCCCTTTGTTGCCATGATGGTGGGATACTCATTGTAGCTGTGAGTGTTTTGGTTTAGATCCCTTTTGTTCCATGATGGCGGGATACATGCATAAGGTTATGTCATGTTGATAGGAGATCTATTGTGGGTGATAGTTCCTATAGAGAAACGTCTCATGAAGAGACTTTGCCACTTGTGTAGAGGGTACATGTCCTTGTATGATAGAAAACATAGTCCATGTACATATTTCACCATTTCTAGAAATGAATGAAGTGGGCAACACCATCTTGACACTGGGCACAGAGACATAGTTATCAATGTCTCTTGTTTATGATTTGCTAATCGTCATTATGTTTCCATTTGCTTAACCATGCATGTGTGTTCATTTATTCTATTATAAAATGCAATTCTAACTACATCACAGAAGCAAAAGATCTTGGTTAAATCTAGAAGTTGAGTCAACTTGGATCAAGTTTGGTATCAGAGCGGTCTTCACGTGGATGTCAATTGTGAGCATGAACAATGGAACATGTATCAATGGAGTGTTACATAGAATTTTGTCACTGTCCTTGTACTCCCCATTCCTCGATCCTGGAGGAACTATACAGTGACCCTCATGTGATTTCCTATCATGAAGAACATGTACCTACATCCCTCTCCATCTGCAGAACATTTCCCTCTTACATCATTTCTTGAGAATATTCCTTCAAACTCAGTTTTCAAGACTGGTGCTAGCACTCAGTTTCTTCTCAGCATCAATTTGCAGACTCTAACACTAGGCCTAGCACCAAACAATGTTGGTAAACCATTCATGACCCACATCGGCCCTCTTTTGGCAAGTTTTTAAAAATGGAGCCAAAGCTTCTAGGTCTAGAAGCTTCGTGAATGGAAGTCTCGATAGAGCCAAGAGTCACTATTTGGGCTCCTTTCCCCTATTAAATGGAACAAACCAAAAGGGATAAGGCATCTCCCATCATAAGAGGATCCATTTCCCCTCTATCAAAGCTATATAAACTCCTCAGTTTCCAGCCTTAGGTAGCTAATGAAAGGGTTGGAATAATCTGCAAATCTTAATAGCCATCTTGAGAACTTTAGCCTTTTAGTTTGTGTGTGTGAAGGGAGAATGAGCTTGCAGTGTTTGGTTTGGAGAAAAGGGGAAGAAGCCTTGAGCTTACATTTTTTTGAGGGTGAACCATGAGATGCTAACAATGGTATTGGAACCCAGACACGTTGAAGGAAACCTACAATGCTAAGGCAAAGGTTGTACTTTCCTTTTTGTCTTATCAATATACAACTGATATTTTGTTTCCTATATTAATTTCATATGTTAGTTGGTAGCTTAAGACTCCTTAGCCTCTTAAGAAGATTGAATATTTTGTATGCTATCATGTGTGCTTTGATTTCTTGTCTCATTGTTTGCGGTACTTGTTTGAGACTAAGGAGCTGATCGCTGGAGCAAAGGCACAAGGACTTCATCAGACAAGGATTAGTGATACAAGAGGTAGGATCTTATCCTTTCTCGATGTAAGGAAAATTGTATTATATTGTCTTGTTTGTGGCTAGACCCTCACCCCTGGGCTAGAAGGATTGTCTCTATCCACAGAGAGAATCTTCCTACTCCACAAATTCGTGACTCTTCTAGGGATCCATCCCTCTCTTTGGATTGCTTTTATTTCATGATTTGTGACAACGTTTCGTGTTTCACTTTTTCTCTTTGGTAGTTTGTACTTCAAGTCATCTACTACTTTGATTCTTGAATTTAGAGTGACAGGTATGGTTTTGGTTTGTGAAATTTTTTATTTCTTGTTTGAAACCCTCAATTAACGATGTTAATTTTCTAACAGTCATGCTGAACAACATGAGTTCCCTTTGAAAAGTCATGCCACATCCCCTTCTGGCACTCATTTCTAGTTAAACAGTCACGTTGATGCCTATAGGTTAAAATAAGGGTTTCTCATAAATCATTTCTAGTGTGACTTGTCCTCATAAATTTTGTTTCTTGGTTTGTTTGCCTGTATTCTCCCTAGCTAGAATGCTTTGTTAGCTTGATTTGTTTGCTTGATTGGTTTGAGATTGCCTTACTTGATTTTTTTAGTTTTTGGATGCTTTGTTTCCGTAGGGCATCTAGGTCATTGTCCATTCATTTTTTTCTCTCCTCATCAAGTCAAGTTGTTGGTTTGTAGATTCATGCATTTCCTTTTTTGCTCCTTACATCTATCTTGATTTTTTTTCAATTGAACAAGTAAAAAAGTTTCATTTTCTCTTCTCGTGTTGAATGTCTCTTTTCCAAACATAGATCACATTGCTTGATTTGTTTCAGTTAAATCTTTGCATTTGATTTGGAAGGAGTTATTGTTGTCATGCTTTGCATTTGATTGATGTTTATGTGTTTGGAAATATTCATTGAAATGTCTATGTAAAAGATTCATTTTAACATTCCATTGAAGAAAATGCATCATTCTAGTTTGATTAATTAATATGTTGCATTGATTGGCATCATTGAAAGCTAGAATTGCATCATCATGAGCATGTGAAACGAAATGAACTTCTTTTACTATTAAAAGGAATTGTTGAAGTGCATATGATAGGAAGAGTAGGAAGTGGAAAGAATTTTCATTATTTTGTTTTGAAAAGCAAAGTAGTGAAGAGTCATCTTATTTTCATTTGCTTCTTTGTTGCATTGATGGTTTTCTCTTCCTTCAATTAGTGTAAGCATTCATCAAATTGAAAGGGTTTTCTTTCATATAGCTGCATATAAGAGTTTTTCAGGTGACATCAATAGGGCCTAAAAACTAAGACTTAATTTCAAGATAAACTTCTAAAATATATTCAATTAACTTAAGGCACATTTGAAACTAAACACTCACATTTAGAGGTCTAGGCTAGAGATGTGTTATGGCATCTTTAAACCTAGCAGTTGTCATTCGCTTCAACATTAGACAGTGCTAGTATGGACTTGTGCTCCTCGTACTTTCGGGTATATAAAGGGAGACCCCACTAGGTTTGAAATCCTTTATCTATTGGAAGCCGAGTTTGTTGCCTTGTAAACATGATACACCAAACACAATATTCAGGTAGATTTCCTGCCCATACTTCTCAGTTTGCTGAGAGGTATTCTGCAGTTCACAGTTACTTGGTGATCCCTTTTTCCTAGAATATCCTGAGTAGTAATTTTGGTATTTTGACTCTTTAAATTTAAAATATCATCGAGAACTTGTCCTTTCGAGCTTGTCCAAACTGAAAGAGACTAAAGTAATCTTTTCCTTTTTCTCATCTAAAGTCACATCAAATTCCTCTTAGTCTTATTCTAGAGCACATCGTGAGTATATCCCTAATATATTTTTAAAGCCTTGAAATGAATATCTTTTCTCTTTTGTTTAAGACAAAGTCATCGTGGTTGAACCATCAGGTTTGCCTCATTCCTCTTCCTCTCCTCCATTTGGAAGGTCATCTAGAGAAACTTTCCCTGAAATTCTGCAGCCACTTGAGGATCAAGGTGTTGAACTTGGAATTTTTCTGAGTATTCAACCTTTGTCTTCTCGTCTGCCTCCGTTAAATACTAGGTCACCTTAAGAATCTAGCCCAAAATCCCCTGATAATCCTATCCAAACTCCCGAGATTCCTCAAACTTTCAATAATCCACAAGGACTCATTATAGACCCTTTTGTGGTATCTCCACAACATCCTTATAGTTCATATGATCAGCCTGGTGTTCCGTTGGAGTTGTCTCCTCGTTCATCTTCGACTCATCATTGGTTGTTTCATATGGAGTCAGAAGGCGAAATTCTAGTCTCCTTTCTGAGTCAGTCGGTATTTTCTACCACTCACACTCCTCAAGTGGGTGATGAGCAGCCATATGAGTTCCCTTCGTAAGGTTTCCCTTACACATGATACGTCTCATATAGTGTTTATCCTGATTTTAGTGAGCCTTTATTTCTGCATGGTTATACCTCTCTAGCTAAGTTGGTTCTGGGTGCTCCCAGTGCCTCGTCGTTGTATCATAATCCTATTTGGTCTTCTGGCACCATGCCTACATCAAGTCTGTTCATCTAGAACATGACCTCTCACTCTATTGTAGGAACTGCAGTTACTTTAGTTTTGATTCAACCTACCATTCGATCTCCGCTTGTTTCGTCATTTCAACCGACTCTTCCGGTTCAGCCAACATTCTTCGTAAGTAAGGTGTCAATAAGTTCTTCTACCCCTCCAGTGAGTGGATAGACTATCCCACCACCTGGGGGGCAAGATCTGAATATCTCTATGATGTCAAGCCAAACCAATGTGAGTGGATCACAAACTCACATGGTTAGAACAAATCAAACTTTCTACGACGCTATTCCTAACCATGTTGATCCATCTAGTTAGATAATGTCTAATACCAGTAGCCATACGTGGCTTAGGGTCCATTCCAACCAGCTTATGTTTCATATGGTTCACAAGCCTTAGTTACCCCACCTTACATTCTTCAAGCTGGGCCTTATGTTTAACTTGTCCAATTTGTTGTGCCTAGTGCATATGGCCAGATTCAATTTGGGAACTATCCAAGAACTGTCCAACTACCTTTACAATAACAAGGGAAACCTTCATTACAACAAGGGAAAGCATTGCCTCAACAAGGAAAACTGCTACAACCGCAAGGGAAAGCCTTGCAATAGTCATGGCAACCTTTGCAGCCACAAACGCAGGCTGTTCAACAATCCTCTTAACCTTCGTCCTCACAAGGCCAGCCTTTGTAGCAGTAGGGCTATTCTCTGCAGCAGCCACAAGGTCAACCTATGCAATAGCAAAGCCAATATTTGTAGTAACCATAAGGTCAAGTTTTGTAGCATTAGAGCTAGCCTATGTAGCAATAGGTTGTCTATGCATATCAGCAAAGTCAGCCCATTCAGGGCCAAGGTTAACCTTTGTAAGGGCAAGGTCAACCCCTGCAGTAGTAGGTTCAAAATTTTTATGTCCAAGGGAAGCAGGTACAAAACCCTTATTTCCAAGGGCAACAAGTTCAAAATCCTTATGTCCAGGGGTAGAAGGTAGAAAATATGTAAGTCTAGGGTCGACAGTTTCACAATCCTTACGTCTAAGGTCAACAGGCACAACAACCTTTTAACCCATATGCCTATCAACGGTCTATGGCAGGACAATATCAAGTCTACCCAAGATGGAATCCTCCATATGGGCAAGGTAACCTAAATGGGGGAAATATTAGATTCCATATGGACAAAAGCCTCCACTGTGGGGGTAAAATCCTATCAATGAGGAGGGATTCTGTAGCTTGAGTTTGTTCAAAGGCCCCAAATTCCCTTTAATATGCAATTTCCATTCTTAGCCATGTTGGAACTGCCAGACGTTTCAAGGCTCACCAATGATACTTTCCTTAATTTTCCTTACTGGCCTCTAGCTCCAATGGAAGTTCTAAGTGATGCCACAAAATTTGTGGGAAAATCAAAGGCGGATCCACAAGCCCACGTGATGATGTATCACCTCTAGTGCTCCTCCAATTCGTACGTTGATGATTCTATCTGCCTACAACTTTTTCAAAGAACTCTCACAGGGGCTGCAATGAAATGGTACATCGAATTGCCTCAAGTTACCTACAGTGACTTCAACACTCTTGCTATGGCTTTCCTCGCTCATTTCTAGCTGACCGTTCGCTATGAAATTGGCACATATATGCTTACATCACTTAAGAAAGACACTATGACCCATATGTCTAATCACATCCTTGAATGGAGACGTTGATGTCACTTGATAAAGTATGAAATTGTTGATCAGTTGTTGACATAATTGTTCACAAAATCATTCATTAGAAAAATTACTAAGGACATAGCTATGGGTGGATGTGTTACTAAGGAGAAAGACATCGCTAATGCCCTATATTTAGACCTCGTCTACTCACAATCTAGCACATTGTATGAGATGTTACCTGATGCTTCAAGACCATCATCCGATCTCACCACATTTAAGTCTTTGGATACACCACCTATTGATGGAGTAATTGGTTATGTGTCTCAAACCCCCGCGAAATCTTCTTACAAGAAGAAATCAGTCTAGAACATTGGTTCCAATGATCCCTCTAGAAATTTGTCTAGTCCTGGTAAAACCTCTGAGGTTTACATTGTTCAATCTACCACAATGGACAAATCCTCTAAGGGTAAAAAGAAGGGAAAAGGCAAGCCCAAAGCCGATGCCTCGAAATAGGGCCCTCCTAAGTCATCTACTGGTGATGCTTCTCAAAGAAAGTTGAAGTATCCATGCCTCATCTGTGAGGAGGATCATTACACTAAAGATTGTCCTCAATGATCTGAAGTTAGTCACTTGCTTAAAGGGACCTCGAATGTCTTAAAATAACCCTTTCTATCCAGCAGACCCAAATGGTAGACCAACCTCAATCTTCCACTCCCTCAGGTTCTCAAGTGTTTATGATGAACATGCCTATAAATGTGGGTACCAGATCTAAACATTATCAAACCCCGATGATAGGGAAAGAGAAATAAAGTAACCCTTCTTCCTTTATCCCGTAAACCTCCAATGTTCTCCATATAGAGAGACCTAATCCCGATTTGTTCGAACACCCTTGAGGGGTGTGTTGCGAAATTCCTTGTATAATCCAAACACTCGAGTTGCTCAAAAATGTAATATTGTTGAGGACTTGGCTCAAGTGCCATCAACTATGTCTACTCTCAAGGTCCTTCAAAGTTGTCCCTCTCAACGGAAAGCATTACTGTTGGCCATTGGTGGTCTTGATCCATATGATTCAAACCTTATTTGCTTTGATCTGGAAAACCATGTTCCGCGCTTACCTCATTAATTTCCTTTCTCATTTAAGTGATCATTAATGAAATGACAATACATAGGACATCATTAATGAAGGTTCTTCTACCTCAATCATGTCTGTGCCTTGTTGGAAAACAATCGGTTCTCCTATGTAATATTCCTAATTAGCCATGGCTAATTGGGATATTAGATTTTGTTCAATTTTTGCCTTCTATAGTTATTTGTAAATAATAAAAAAAAGAGAGAACGGGGGACATAACTCACTTTTAGAATAAAAAGTCACTTCCTAGTAGCACAATGTTGTGACTTAGAGGGGAGCCAAGGGGGCCAAAGGGGGAAGCAAAAATGGAGCCCACGCAGACACATGGAGGGACTGTGCGGGAGGGAAGAAACACGTGGAAAGAGAGGAATCACATAGGAGGAGGTGAGCCTTGGGATTGAGAGAGGCAAAGGCTATAAAGGAGAGAGGAGCCCCCTCATTTTGATAATTTTGGTTATGAGAATTTGTGATAGTCATTTCGACTTAGAGCACGCTGGTTGTTTAGCTAGTCTGCAACACTGTTTAGTGCATTGAGTGTCTCCATTCGAATATCTCACCCTTATCCCTAGGGGACTTCGAGTGCCTTCTCAGGAAAGGTATTTGCATTGGCATTCCAACAGCAATTTCATTGGCATTTTAGCAGTAGTTTCATCAGTGTCTTTGAGGAACTGCGCAGAACCCCAAGGGGGTGATTTTTGAGGGTCGGCCATTTAAGAAAAGCTTCTGGGTTTTTTTTAGTTTCTTGAGTAGAGCTTGAATCCAATGTTTTAGATTTTTTCGATGAGGGGAGCAACCCCAAATCATCATTTGTTTTCTAGCAGTAGTAGTAGCATCCACGTAGAGAGGCCATTATTGTCATTCTGAGAGTATTTCTTCACTTGCCTTGTGCAAGTCGAGGTGCCATCTATCTAATCACCTCTTGTACTCATTTATTGCTCAATATAATAAAATGGCTTAGCATTTCTTGTGTATCTACTTATATTTCCGGTTTACATTATTATATGTTGTTCCACTATTATTTTATCAGTTCTGGGTTATTATATCATTTGCACATGTTTGGTTGGAGTTTTTGTTGGGGTTTGAGGAATATTCTGGGTTAGGAATATTACATCCTACCCTGAACCAATCACCTAACATGTTATAAGTATTTGATGGATACGATTCTCAACCATTCAGTGTCCTTCCTAATATTGTCATTATCTTGGAAGGCAAGATAGTTAATGTCGAAGTAGAAATTGTTGATGCGAATCTTAACTATAATCTTCTACTTGGATGAAGTTGGACTCATGCTATTCATGTTGTAGCCTCTCCTCTATTCCACGTGCTTCGTTTTCCTCATCAAGGGAAAATAGTCATGGTTGACCAGTTGTCTTTCTGTGCTTCTTCTTCCTTGAATGGAAATGTTCCTTATGTGAACCATATCGGTGCTCCATATGAGATTGTGGGGACGGACTTTCTAAAGATCCTGCCTTATTGGGTATTTTTCCTCTCCCACCTCCACATGTTGCCTCAGTTAACATGATCTTGGTTAAGTATGATCCTTGGGTAATTCCTCCACCTAATAAAGTTGATGCATGGGGTGATGTCATGATGTTAAGCCCTGCCGAAATTAATTATGTGGAGATTTTTTCGGCTTTGGCCTTGGTATCTACTAATAACATTGCTTTGGGTACATCTCTTGATGCGTATTCTCAATCCCCTTGGCTTGGTTCTTTGGATTCTTCCGATCCCTTAATTGAGATGTTTCCTACTGACGAAAGTATCATGGAAATTATGTCTCTTATTGAAGCACCTTGGAATAATATTCATCATGGTTCCTCATTCTTACCTAGCTAGGGAGCCATGTATACCTGTCTTGAGAAGTTCTCTTCTAGTTTCTCGACCCAACCACTTCAAACACCTATCATGACCTATGAAATTTTGTCAGAAGGGAACATGGGTAATATTACCCAAATGATGCCTATTGACATTTCTGTTAAGCGTGGTATCATTGAAAACATTCATATTGGGGTAACTTGTTCTCCTGATGAGATCAACCTTTATACTTGTCTCTTTGAAGAGTTTCAAGATGTTTTTGAATGGTCCACATTCATATTGGGGTAACTTGTTCTCCTGATGAGATCAACCTTTATACTTGTCTCTTTGAAGAGTTTCAAGATGTTTTTGAATGGTCCTATAAAGAAATGCCTGGCATTGACCCAAGTATAGTCATGCACGAAATTCTGACCTATCCTAATGCAAATCCCATTCGCCAACGACTTCATCCTATGCATCCTAGAAAAGTGGCCGCCATTAAGGGGGAAGTTGAAAAACTTCTTAAAGATGGATTTATTTATCTTATTCCTCTGACAGATTGGGTGTCCAATATTGTATCGGTGACTAAGAAGCAAGGCACATCTAAGTTGATTACTGTGACATTAATCGTGCATGTTTGAAGGACAATTATCCCACTCCTTTTATAGACCAAATTATAGATGAATGTGTTGGGAGTGAGATTTTCTCCTTTATGGATAGTTTTTCTGGTTATAACTAGATAAATATTGCACCCGCTGATCAACACAAGATCGCCTTTATTTGTCCGTGGGGGACTTTTGCATATAAAAAGATCCCTTTTGGCCTTAAGAATGTTGGGACTACTTTCCATTGTTCAATTTCTTATGCTTTTCATGATATTAAAAACATTTTTATACCTTATTTGGATGATATTCATGCTCATTCATCTAAGTGCCATGACCATATCGATCACCTTCGACAAATATTTCTACGTTGTCAACACTATAACATTCGGCTTAATCTGAATAAGTGTGTCTTCTGCTTTGATTCCAGACAACTCCTTGGTTTTATTGTTTTGAAAGATGGTATTCATCTTGATCCTCTCAAAGTTGAGGTTATTGTTAAAATACCCCCTCCCTCTTCATTGCATCAATTACAGATCCTGTAAGGGAAAACGAATTTCCTTCGTCACTCTGTGCCTAATTATGCTAAGCTACTTCAGGGTTCACTTGATTACTTAAGCAAGGAACTCCATTTTGTTGGGATGAGATTGCCAAAAAATCTTTTGATGACTTGAAAGTTTTCCTCATTAATGCTCCTTTATTGCACCCTCTGAACTATCATTGTGATTATTTCCTCTATCTAGCTACAACTTCTAGCACTATTGCTATGGTTCTGATACAAGATGAAAACGAAGGTCATGAACATGTCATTTATTGCCTTAGTCACAATCTGCTTGATGCTTAGACCCGTTATGCTCATGTTGAGAAGTTGGATTTGGCTACTGTTTAGGTTGTTCAACACTTTCAGCATTATATTCTCCTCTGCACTACAAACATGATTTCTGAGTGCAACCCCATGACTTATATTCTGACTCGCCAGTTGCTTGGGGGAAAATATTCCAAGTGGATTTTCATCCTCCAGGAATTCAATTTTGTGTTCACTACTGCCAAATCGAAGAAATCACTTGTATTTGTTGAGTTAATTTTCTCCTTTCCCTTTACCTCTCTCCCTACTGGTGATGACGAGAAGTTACCCAATGAGACTCTCTTTCTGATTAGCACTCTTGATCATTGGTATGGTGATATCATTGTGTATCTCCAAACTTCTACCTTACAGTCTTCGTTGTCCAAGGATGATCGTCGACACATTCAGCATCAATCCCAACCTTACTGAATCATTGGGGAAACTTTATACCACATTGGTGTTGATTCAATTCTTTGTCGATGTTTAACTCTCGATGAGGCTGAAAGAGCCTTGAATGAATTCCATTTTGGTGCATGTATTTATCATTTGTCTGGCTATGCCACTGCTCAAAATATCCTCTGTGTTGGTTACTTCTGGAAATTCATGTTTAAGGATTTCATTCTTGTTGTTTGCAAGTGCCACCAGTGACATATTTATCAGTGGAAAATGTGCCCCCCACCCACTCTCCTTCACCCCATTATTACTGTTGGTCCCTTTTCCAAATGGGGCATTGATTTTATGACATGTAACCCTTGTTCCACCTGGGGGCATGGTTATATTATCGTTTCCATGGATTACTTCACCAAATGGGCTGAAGTGATGCCTATATATTCAACTGACGGTAAAATGACGATGCAATTTCTATTCAATCATGTGATTTCCAGGTTTTGAGTAACTCAAGCCATTGTCACTAACAATGGCTCCCATTTTCGTGATTATATGATGGATCAGCTAACTTTTAAATTGGGCTTGCGTAAAAACATCTCAACTCTATATTACCCTTAGGCCGATGGCCAAGTTGAAGCAGTGAACAAAGTTTTAGTTACTATGCTTCAACGCACCATTGGGATGTACAAATCCAATTAGCATCTCATGCTTTTTTCAGTTTTGTGGGCCTACTAAACCTTGACTAAAGATGCAACTGGATTCACACCTTTCCAACTCATCTATGGTCTGGAAGCTACCCTACCGATTGAATGTGAAATTCCCTCATTCAAATTGGCTATCAAACTACTCCCTGAAACCTCACCTCAAGAAGAGTGTCTCCTATATTTGGAATGACTAGATGAAACCGTCATCTCTTTGCTTTAGTCATTGAAGCTCAGAAAAAGCGAGTTAAATCCCATTTTGATTAGTCGATCTCTCCTCGTGCTTTTTATAAAGGTGATTTGGTCCTGTTGTATGACCAAGCTAACGATAAGCTAGGGGCAGGTAAATTCAAACCCATGTGGCATGGGCGCTATACTATTAAGCATGTATTACAAAAAAGGGCCTATGAGCTAATTTATTATGAGGGTAACTCTTTTAGCAAGCTCCGCAATGGGCTATACCTAAAAAATTATTATGTGTGAGTCATCTCACATGGTTACTTGTGTGCATAAGTGTGTTATTGATTTTTTTGCAGTTTGGTTTGGTGTTTTTTTTCAAGTAGCTTTCCTACTTATTATGCCTTCATCTACTTTGCAGATGTCTGTGACTTCTTTCACCAGTTCTACTGATGGTGTTTTCCATAGTACCGAGAATCTATCATCCATGGCATGGGGTGGTGAGTTGATTAATCTTCAAGGTATTTGTTTGGGTCAAACAACTAATAACATTTTTGAATATGGCATAGTTATCGAACTCTTGTCACAAGCCATTATTCTTGACATTCGAGAAACGATTGTTAACATTGATTCACAACTTGTTGTTCTTCAGATCAATGGGAAATATTCTATCAGAAACCCTTAGATAATGAGAATGTATTTGTGTATTTGTCTCTTGGAAAGAAATTTGATTATATCACATATCATCAAATTCCTAGGCATATGAATACATTAAAAAATGCATTGGCTAATTATGTATTAGACAGACATTTACGCAATATTTGAAAAAACA
>APFE031406994.1:361-19590 GCA_000404065.3 Pinus taeda
CATGGTATTGGATCAATGGTTTTTTGGTCCATGGTATTGGATGCTTCGGCATGTATAAATATGTATTGTAACATTGAAAGGAACATAATGAAAAATCAAGCTGGTAGTCTCGGTTTTGAAATCCAGTGGGAAATCTCTGTGTATATGTGTTTTATGTGTTATGCTCTCGCATTTTTATTTTTCCTGTGATTTAGAATTCGTATGCAGGTAATTTATGTACGGGGTTAAAACCTATAGTTCACTTTCCATAAATGTGTGTGTTAATGCATGATTTCTTTTAATGCTCCTTGATCTGTTAAGTAGGTTACTTTCAATTATGATATTTGTACTTGTATGCTTTGTTGTGTCTTGATCTCTTATGCAAGCATTCAAATGCTATGAGCAGTAGGACTGAGCCTGAGGTGCAAGTGATTTGAGGTCTTCAACGAAGGAGGATGTTATAACATCATAATGATGTAGGTAATCTCCCTATTCTCCTATTTCAATTGTAACTTAGGAAAGTGTCTAGTATATTGTCACGTAGGTTTCTAGTCCCACTCATTAGGATATAGGGATCGTCTCTGTCCGCAGAGAGGATTTTCCTAGACAACAAAATGGTGACTCCACTGGGGAAGCTATAACCCTTTCCATTCACTCCTTCAATCAGATTCTATGATGATTTTGAACAACCGTCAGCTTCTTGGCTTGTTTTCTTCATTGTAGCTATTTTCATTCACTAGTTATTGCTTGAGGACACCCAGTCTGTTCTGGTCTTGAAGATCTTTTATTTTTTCCCTATTTTTCTCGCCCATCTCGTGTTTTTATTTAACAGTCGTGTTTTCATCGCTTCTCTTTTAATTATAGTCACACTAATATCCCTTGCATCACCTTTTTTCCTATAACAGGCACGCTGATCCCAGAGGATAAAGAAAAATTAGGGCTTCTTCTTGTTTTTTGTGTTTTTTGCCTATGTTAATGATTTTCAAGTGTATTTGTCCTGATTGTTATGCTTGTATTACTTCAATTGTCTCTTGAATTTGTTAATGTGTGTTTGAGGCTTGATTGCTTTCTAGAGTTTCTAGGGCTTCTAGGTCATCCTCCATTCATTATTTGGTCTGTTTCCCTGAGATTGTTTGCTTCCGTTTAGGATTATTCCTGCAATCAAGACATCTTTTACAAGTTTCTTTTGGTTCATTGATGTGAAGTTGTTTTCATTAGTGTTGAGTCATGTTGATGCTTTGAAGATTGCTTTAGTTCCATTGTCAAGCATAGATTACAAATTGTTTGCTTTGGTTGGAATGAAAGAGAATACTTGTTTTCATTCTTATGTTTCGAAAAGAAAAAGTGAAAGATTTCATCATTTAAGTATTTTTGAGACATTTTTTGCATTCGAAACCATAAAGTGAAATAAATTTTCATTTTCATTGAGGTAGATTGCATTTTTTCTTTGCTCATTGCAATAGTTTTCATTGATTAAATCAAAGTGAAGAAGAAAATCATTAGTGCATCTTAGTGAAAGGAAAGTGATTTTCGTTTCTTATAGGATTGCATCTTGGCATTACATTTGTTAGTGAAATGAAATATTAGATTTTTTTTTTTACTTTTTGCATTGGAAAGAATTATGTTGATGCATTTTTCTTGTTTGATGCATTATTTGGTTGTCTGTCTTCCTTCATTAGTTTAGCCTTCATGAATGAAAAGATTTCATTTTTATCATTTACTTGCATTATAGGAATACAGGTGACATTGTTGAGCCATCAAATTGAAACTTAATCCAAGATAAACCTAAAATTTACCTCAATTAACCTATGGAGCATTTCTCACCTAACGCAAATATCTAGAGGTCTAGGCTAGAGACGTGTTCCAATGTCTTTAAACATAACAATTGTTGTTAACTTCCTGCAGTGTATCTCGAGGGTGAAATTCCATCCCAGTATGGAAGTATATAGAAGGTTCTCCAGTACTTTCAGGTATATAGGAGGCACTTCAGTATGATAAGTATATAGGGACACTCTCATCGAATGGTTCTGCATTAGATAGTGCTAACACGGACTTGTGCTCCACATACCATCGAGTATATATTGGGACACCCCATTAGGTTTCTATCCTTTAGCCACAGGTAATCGAGTCAGCTGCCTTGTAAACGTGATATGCCAAACAAAACATTTGGGGAGATTAGCCATCGTACGTCAAGTCCTTGGTTTCTACTAAGGTGTATATAACAGTTCATGGTTACTTGGTAAACCCTCTTGCCTAGTATTACCCATTTTCATTTATTTGTTGTTTCGTGTCATAGAATTAACTACCAACAATAACATGTCAAACCCATGTAGTTGCTTCTTGGCCCCATATTGAGTAATTCCTTGTAAATTTTACTTTTTTTAATCATCCCTCAAGGAATCATCTCTTCTTCTTCTTCTCTTGAGAGAAAGTCATTGTGGATGAACCATTTAGTTCACCCCATAGTTCCCCTTCAATTTATGATACTGAAGGGACTTCACAAGGAGTTCATAAAGAATTTCCACAATCACTTGAAGCTCAAGGCTTTGAACTTGGGATTGTCCTGAGCATCCAACCCCTTTCTTCTCATCCATCACCTCTAGATTCTTTGTCACCTTAGGAGTCTGATCCAGAAACCCATAAAAGTCCATAGAGGTTTGTTTCATACCCTCTGAATCTGTTATTTGATCCTTTTGTGATATCTCCTCAACGTCCTTATAGTCCATACGATCGACCTGGAGTTCCTTTAAAGTTATCTCCTCATACATCTCGGATTCCTCCTCGCTAGCTATTTCCACCCATTGACTCAGAAGGTGAGATTCCAACCTCTCCTCGAGGTCCTCCGAAATTCTCCTCTACTCACACTCCTCATGTTGATGTCGAGCCAGAATACGACTTTCCTCCTGAAGGCTTTCCTTTTACGGGAAGAGTTTCTTCTCAAAATATTCCTAAAATGAGTGGGCCTATGCTTCCACATGGTTATACATGTTAGAAAATTATATATTACAGAGCAATGGAGCACATAAAATATTGCAGAAATATAAACACAGAAAACACATAAAACAAGAGAGACACAAATATACGTGGCTCACCCAATTTGGGCTACGTCCACGGAGAAACAACGAGTCCTTCCTTTTATATTATCCAGTAAACTGAAGAGATACAACCTACAACAAATCCACTATAATTCCCTCTTCTCTCTCGCTCAATCTCCTTTCTCTTCTCGTTCAAAATACAGATTTACATAGACGCAATACAATTCCCTCATATATAGCGAGGGGTAGCCTTCTAGGGAAAAAAACCCTAAATTAAACATAACTTCTACCATCAGATCTCCGCCTAATTAACAACCCAGATTGACTATGAAATTACAACATTTTACAAGGCAATTTTACATCTATTTTTAGCTTTGGGGGCATTGCCCCCAATCCCCCTGCCAAGGGGGACTCCCAAAGGTCACAATCGCCCCCCCTAGACACCGCCTTTACAGGCAGTGCTGCTGCCACATTATGAACTGTGGTCCAATGTGGCGATACCTCTAAATAAAGAAGATAATTAGGCTCCACACCCAAAAATACAACCTTGGCTCACTTAGTTTCAAGAACTCTCAGTGCTTCCTCTTTGTACCGAAATCCTATTTGGTCATCAAATGATATGTCTACTATTGGTCTGTTTATTCCTAACGTGACCTCTCAGATACCTGTACAAACTGTCCTTATGTCAGTTCCCATTTAACCAATGATTCCATCACAATCTTTATCGTCGTTTCAACCTTCCATTCCAGTACAACTGATTATTTCGGTTCATGTGTCTATAAGTTCTTCAGTCCCTTCGTCAAGTGGAAAAAATGTACCACCGCCTTATTCGCAGCCTGGGGGGCATAATCCAAACATTCCTCTTGTGTCAGGTGGAACCCATGTGAGTGGATCACAACCTCACATGGTTGGAGTCAATCAACCTTATCCTAGTGGTATTCCTAACCCCGTTGTTTCATCCTAGGTAGGTAATATCCAGTATCAATAGCCTTACACGGCCCAAATACCACTCTAGTAGTTTTATGTTCCATATGGTTCACAAGCAGTACAAAATCCACCCTATATTCCACAAGAAAGTCCTCATGTGCAACTTGGTCAATTTGCTATTCCTGGTGCATATGGTCAAATGTCATCTGGAACTTACCAATACCCACAAGGAATCCCTCAAGGAACTATCCCACAACTGTTACGACAGCAAGGTAAACCTTTGCATTGGTATCAAAAGCCTTTGCAACAACAATCACAATTTGTTCAACCACCCAACCAACCCTTGTATCCGAAAGGCCATCCTTTGCAGTAACAAGCTCAACCTACATACCAACAAGGGAACCTTGCAGACACAAGGTCAACCCCTGCAGTAGCAGAGCCAATCACTTCATATCCACGGTCAGCAGGTGCAACAACCTTATAATCCATATGATGCATATAATTTTTATCCTCCTTATGGTTATCAACGGCCTATGGTAGGTCAATATCAACCCTACCCTGGACAAAATCCACCTTATGGTCAAGGTACCCCTTGGTGGGGGAAAATTCAAACCCCCTATGGCCAAAATCCTCCGCTTTGGGGGAAGAATCCTTACCAACAAGGTTGTAACCCGTAAGTTGGGCCTCCTCAAAGGCCTTATATGCCTTTTAATTTGCAATTGCCATTTTTAGCTACATTGGAACTTTCCGATGTCTCGAGGCTTACTAATTATCCCAATCTTCATTTGTCTTCCAATTCTTACGTGACGATTATATTCATCTCCGCCTCTTTCAACGAACCTTAACATGTGTTTCTGCAAAATGGTATGTTGAGTTACCTCGAGGTACCTATCCATAATTTAATTATTTGGCTATGGCCTCCCTCACCCACTTCTAGTTTCCAGTTCAGTATGAAACTGGTACTCATTTTCTTACCTCTTTAAAGTAATATACCACAACCCATATTTCTAATCATATCCATGAATGGAGACGTCGACGTTACCTCATCAAATTTGAAATTCCTGATGAGTTTTTAACTTAATGGTTCACTAAATCATTCGTAAACAAAATTTCTAAGGATATAGCAATGGGTGGATGTGTTACTGAGGACCAAGGTATTGTTGGTGCCCAGTATTTAGACTTAGTCTATTCCCAATCTGGCACACTATATGAAATGTTTCCTGATGCTCCAAGACCATCTTCAGATCTGGCATATTCGAAGTCTATTGATGTACCACTTGTTGATGGTATAACTGGTTCAATGTCTTAGACTTCCACTGAGGCTTCCTCGAAGCAAAAATCTGTTTTAGATATTGGTTCTAGTCATCCTTCAAAAAATCCATTCAATCCTGGTAAAAGCTCTGAGGTCCATGCCGTTCAGTCTACCACAGTAGATAAAGCCTCGAAAGGTAAGAAAAAGGGTAAAGGCAATGAAAAATATGATACCCTGAAACAGGATCCTCCCAAGTCATATGTTGATGATGCCTACAAAAAAACGCCAAAATATCCTTGCCTCATTTGTGAGGAAGACCATTATACCAAGGATTTTCCCCGACATACCGAAGTTAGTCGTTTCTTAAAAGGGACTCTAACTGTTTTGAAATATCCATTTCTATCTCAACAGACTCAGTTGGTAAACCAACCACAATGCTCTGCCTCATCTGGTTCTCAACTTTACATGATTATGGGTTCATTGCCTATCTCTGTCGCTACTCGATCAAAGGACTATCAAATCCCTCAAAAGTAGATGGTGGAGAAAGAAGCCACTGATATGCCTTCTAATTCTACTCCACCCATTTCTGGTTCTCTTCATATTGAGAGACCTAATAATGAATCCATTCTCTGACCACATCCAAAAGGTGTTATTCGGAAATCATCCTATAATATGAACGCTAGAGCTACTCAACATTAAATTATTGTCGAAGATTTAGCTCAAGCGCCTTCGATGATGTCTGATTTGGAAGTTCTCCAAATATGTCCAACGCAATGGAAATCACTATTGTCAGTTGTAGGAGGCATTGATCCTTTTGATTCTAGTTTTATTACCTTCGATCTTGAAAATCATGTTCCTCATCTTCCTCATCAGATTTCCTTTTTGATTCAAGTTATTATAAAAGGAAAGGCAATCCATTGGACTATCATTGATGAAGGTGCTTCCACTTGCATCATGTATGTTTCATGTTGGAAAGCCATTGTTTTTCCACCCCTAAACCAATACCCGAACACCTTGGAGGCCTTTGATGGCAAAGGCTCCCATCCTTATGGTATTCTCACAAGTTTTCTTATGACTTTGGAAGGGAATATTGTCGAGCTATAAATGGAAGTTGTAGACACAAATCTGAATTACAACCTTCTACTTGGATGAAGTTGGACCCATGCTATGTTTTGTGTGGTATCCTCTTTGTTTTGAGTGCTCCGTTTTCCTCATGAAGGAAAAATTGTCACCGTCGACCAATTGTCCTTTTTCTCTTCTGGTGCCTCGAATGATAATGTCCCATATGTGGGAAATACTGAAATTCCATATGAGAGCATGGGGGAAGGTCTTTTCAAAGGTTCTAATTTAATGGGGATATTTTCTCTCCCACCTTTGCATGTCGCCTCGATCAATATTATCTTTGTTTCTACAGATCCATGGATTATTCCTTCCCTGGATTAGATTTATTCGTTTGGTGATTCCATGCCGCTAAGTCCATTGGAGCAAGCTTATCATGAACTTGTCTCGACTTCAGCGGCTATTTTAAAAAGTCATGTTGTTTTCAGTATGAACCTGGATACCTATGCACAATCTCCTTCGCTTGGTTCCTAGGATTCTCCGGATCCTTTGAACGAGACATTCCCCACTGAAAAGAGTATTGTTGAGGTTATGTCTCTTGACGAAACTCCTTGGAATGATATTCATCATCATTCTTCGTTTCTTCCAAGCCTAAGTGAGATTCCTTCGTGTCTTGAAGCTTTCGTTTCTCAGTAACGCATCCAATTCAATCACCTATTTTGGTGCTCGAAGTCTTATCTAAAGGTAATATTGGAAATGTTGCTACAACCTTGCCCATTGACTTTTCAGTTTTATCTAACATTGTCAAAATCTTTCAACTAGGGGCATGTTTTCCTCATCATGAGATTGAGATTTTCTTGCCTCCTTTCATGAGATATTCTCACTGATTTTTTCCCATTTGCCCATTATTTCAATGGGGTGTTCATCCTATGACTTGTAACCCTCACTCACCTGGGAGGCATGGGGACATAGCCATTTATGCGTGTTATTACACTTTTTGGCCAAGTCAATGCTTACATGTCATGCCAATGGTGAAACTTCAGTTTCATTCTCTGTTGATTGATTACCCAAGTTTGAAAAAGTGCTCCATCTAAACTTTTTACACATGGTCATCCATGAAAATATACTTTTGTACATTAGTGTGTGAATTCATTGGTGTGTGGTTTTGATTTTTTGGTGTGATTGTTTGATTTGCAGACATGTTTTTTCTGCTTACCTTGTGTTCCACTTGGTTTGCAGATGTTGTCAAACCATTATGTTGGTTTTGCTGATGGTGCTTGTCGTAGCACACAGAACTTGTCTTCCGTAGCTTGGGCACTCTTTTCCCTTGATGGCGATTTGATCAATTTTCAAGGTATTTTCCTGGGACGGACAACTAATAATATTGTCCAATGCAGTCACTGAACTTTTTTCAGAAGCAGTTGCTCCGGGAATTAGAAATTTTGTTGTTAAATTAGATTCACAACTCGTTGTGTTACAATTGAATAATAATTACTCAGTAAGAAATCCACAAATTCTGCGTATGTATCTACATGTTTGATTACTGCAAATAAATTTTTATTTTATCACATATCACATAACTTGAATAAATTAATAGATGCATTAGCAAATTATGTTCTTGATAGACATTTACATAATTTATAAAACTGATCATATCATCATGGTACATGGACACATGGGTTTCAAAGCCTACAACAGTGCAAAAAACAACTATAAAGGCTATTCTCCCACATGATGCTCGCGATAACACGAGACCTCCCTAATCACTCATCCTAATAACCAACGCAGTCTCACAGACACTTTGACTATATGCCTCTAGCATCGCAGTGGCACGTTGTCTATAGTCGCATATTCTAGAATCCTGCGGATGATCACTTCCAGATTGCGTTCCATCTCCACCATGGGATATTCTCCTTCCTCATATGGAGCATCTTCTATCTAACGTGCTACTCCTCGTGCTATTGGAAACATGCGAGGAGGTCTTTCTAGTCCAGCATCTGCACATTTATCACAAGTTAAATCTCAGATACACTTTAATAAAAAAACCTAATAAAACTTGGAAAATCCAAAAACAAGTTTTACCTACATCAGTCCACTGTTCACCCGGTGGCAGAGGTAGATCTGGATCCCATATGGAATATGTGCCTTCATAGGCATAGTCATCCACAATGATTAGTTGGCGATGCAACCAACTAAAAAGTTACAGAGGGGAAATGCATCTGCTGGCCTCCTCCTCCACGAGGCATGAGCTCACTCCATTTGTCTAGCCTCGAAACTTGTGGAGTAGGATTCGGCACCTCTGTCCACTAATACCAAAATAGGGGCACACACTCCAGAAAGAAAGTGAACAAGATCGAACCGAAGCCGAACTGCTTCAGGTTTCCTCGCTTACCTTTGGTCAATTGCCTTTTCATATTGGCCAACAACCCATCACACCAATTGAATATTGTTGGAGTAAGGAAGTCTACTACATACTAGAATTGAGATTTTGAAATCTTGTATACAACCTATGACCTGGCTATACGAGCCACGGTGTGTAGAATCATCCTCAAAGGAAGATTGTCAACAATCATTATCTTCACCTTCCCACTCACTGATGTTTTTGCACCCGGGCAAGGTCTCCTGATTAGGGCATTGGTGCTCTCAACTCTAGGGTGAGATCCAAAGAGTTGAACCCTTTCCCCTCTTCTAGACAATCCAATAATGAAGTAGATGTCTGCTACTTCTAGTTCCAATTCTTGGTCTCCAATAATGAAGATTTCCCGATCAACATCCCATAAACTGATCAGGTAGTGTAGCAGCTCGTTTTGGGCTCTGAGTCTTGTGGTTCGGAAAAATTTCAGTAGCCCACAGTTCCTCAAACAATTCACACATTCTGGATCTTGGGTAACCTGGTGATCTTCTCCCTCATGGCCTCTATCCTTCCATTCGGTGACCATGTTGTTGAAATCTCCTACAAAACAACCATAAACATCAATTAAATTCTTTTCAATGGATAAAAACTCAAAAATTTCTCTCTAAGGGGAAGTTTTTCTTCAAATTTTCTGCCCTGCAGCTATCGCGTCTATTTTTATTAAACCCGCAATGATAGCACAGGAGCCTTTTGGGCTTAGGGGTGACCATCGCGAGTCTAATGAGCAAACCCACGATGATCAAACCTGCTATAAAAAATTGATATCCTTCCTTACGGCAAGAAACAAACCAATGAAAAATCATGAAAACACAATGAAATTCAACAAAAAAGGCAGAGCTCTTACTTGTAACTGACATTTCGTGAAATGATGCCCTAGATCTCCCACACTACTAGCCTGAAGAATCCAAGAAATGGGGTAAAACGCACTCTCCAATCTACTCCAAGTGAAATGGTAAAAATGTTTTTACTTTCGGTCTTGTTATAAGTTTTAAACTCATTCTTTCCAATATTTTATTATTTTTCTCGATATCAGTGATGTGTGGTTATATTTGTGCAGTTACAATTACTTTTTGGTGGATACAATGATCATTTTTTGCTAATTCAACAAGTTTTTGTTTTATCTCTTTTTCAGACTCGTTAAAAATAATCGAAAAAGGAACCCCCCCCCCCTGTCATATTTAAGATATTTTCTGACTCTCGAAACATGAAAAGATCGCCAAGTACTTTTCTTTTCGAACTCATTAAATTAAATGAATTGACATCATCTCAATATACATTTACCCCTTTTGGGGCTGAGATTGACTATTTACAAAAAAGGTACACCTCTATCGACATGGTCAAGAGTTTCTCTCGAATATTTTTTCTACCTTTTCGGGTTCGAGGGACAAATTATGAAAATGGACATGATGGATTTTTCTTTTTCATCTCTTTTACAAACTCTATAAATATGAAAAAGGTACCGAGTTATCCTTTCGCTGGGCTCGTTAAAAATTTTACGACGAAAGACTTGTCACCATGATGAGACCGATTTTCTCCTTTCTAGGACTCGTAAAACTTATTAGAATGGATTCATTCAAAAAATGAACTTATATGACAATCATATGATATCCTCTTCAAGCTCGTGATAACAAATAATTGGGGTACTTGCTAGAAATAATGGGGAAAATGAAAGTGAAACATCCTTTGTATAGGCAGAATGTCGTTCTTTAACATGACACTCATCTGCTTCTCATTTCGAGTTTGGGATATCCTCACTTAGTCACTTGTCCTTCCAAGTTTGGGTGATCCAATTTTTCCTCTCGTCTGACTATTCCATTTCATCATCATGACCCTTTGTATTATGAAAATGGACATGATGGATTTTTCTTTTTCATCTCTTTTTCAAACTCTATAAATATGAAAAAGATACCGAGTTATCCTTTCGTTGGTCTCGTTAAAAAGTTTACAATGAAAGACTTGTCACCATGATGAGACTGATTTTCTCCTTCTTAGGACTCGTAAAACTTATTAGGATGGATTCATTCGAAAAATGAACTTATATGACAATCATATGATATCCCCTTCAAGCTTGCGATAACAAATAATTGGGGTACTCGCTAGAAATAATGGGGAAAATGAAAGTGAAACATCCTTTCTATAGGCAGCATGTTGTTCTTGAACATGACACTCATCTGCTTCTCATTTCGAGTTTGGGATATCCTCGCTTAGTCACTTGTCCTTCCGAGTTTGGGTGATCCTTTTTTCCCTCTCGTCTGACTATTCCATTTCATCATCATGACCCTTGGTATTATGTTGCGTCAAATGCTGCCACACTTCGAAGTCATGTCGCTGATATTCAAGAGAAGTCCTATATGCATTCTATTACGTATACATTGTCTAACCCTTTGCTACAGTCTTGGATCCTATTCATTTCATTCCACTTTATTCCTTGTTTCATGTCAATGATGGGGGATTCATCACAACCCTCTTTCAATGGGTCACTTCCTATCAACTTCAGCTCATTATCCAGGAAGATGACTTAGAGACTCCCTTTCAGTACATTATAGCTTGCATGCCTTAATGGCAAGTTATTTGCATCCGATGACAATTTTACATCATTGGCCTTCGATCGGATGATTCCACTAGTGTTCAACTTCAGCTTCATTTTCACATTCATGGATTGTACTATCATACCTTGAGAACCATTGTCATACTGGTGGTCTCTCTCATGCATGTTAATAGTCCACATCATTGGTCGGTAATTAGGTGGTTTTCTAGCATGTTCCACTTCGACACATTCATTTTCATGTTAGAATTCGTACTTTGGTTAGGTTGGGATGGAGGGAAAGACCTTGAGTTTTGTCTGATATGACTTGGGCTGCATGGAATTATGTATTGTTCATGATTGCACACATTTTCCTTCTATATAGATGGTTGTGACCATACCGTGGGACTTTACATTTATGATGATCCTTTTATATTGGGTGGCTGTGTCCATACCTTGGATCTTAGATTTACAGATGATCCTTCTCATTCGGATGGTTGTGCCCATGTCGTGGATATTTTTCATAGTCCTTACTATTTGGATGGTTGTGTCCACCCGTGGATTCATGTTTTAATATCAGATATGTATATGTATATGCATCCTCGATTTCCATGTCTCCTGACAGTGTTTTTTCTCATCCTTGCAAAAGCTCACAAATCATCTCAGCCATCACTCCCTATCGTGCCTTCATGCTTTAGGGGGCATTTGTTACACAATATTTTGTCACACCTCTCACAATTCCCTGTGACATAGCCCGAAGTACCCAAAACATGACCATCATGCAGTGTACTCATCTAGATATGCAACTCAGATCCTCCCTAAAACATTGGTGGAAAAATGCCTTAATCTTTCCAAGAAGAAAAGGGGCATAAAACCCTAATTTGAGGATCATTGCTCCTCGGACACTAGGAACACGTGCTGACCACTAGTTGCACTATACTAGCCTCGCGATGCCAGCGCGATTTTCGCTTGGACACCCGTGATGATCTCTAAAAGGAAAATTTCCTAAGAGGACAAGAAGCTTCGTGATCTAGAGGCTTCTAGAACGACGAGCGGGAGGTTGTTTGACGTGGATGAGATCGAGTTCTTTCATCTTGGCCCTTTGGTATTATCCGTATGAGTACCTCCTTGAGATGAGGACCTTCTCTTATCTTTGGATAGATCCTAATTCCCTTTCCTTGCCTATATATTCATCCTCTTCCATTCCCAAATGGTTGGTCTTTGGCTATTTGCACCCTTATGATGAGATTGTGCCTACATGCTACTAATTTGGCTTGAATAAGGAGTGCTTGGAGAGCTTGAGCTTGGACTTGGACATTCACTCAAGGAGAACTTATTGACATCAAGGTTTTTTTGTATGTTTCCTCCTTTATTCTATTAACATATACAACTACTGGTTCACTTTCCATAAATGTGTGTGTTAATGCATCATTTATCTTAATGCTCCTTGATCTGTTAAGTAGGTTACTTCTGATTATGCTATTTGTACTTGTATTATTTGTTGTGTCTTGATCTCTTGTACAGGCATTCAAACGCTGTCAGAAGTAGGACTGAGCCTGTTAGGTTCCTATACCAATAGGAGTCATAGTTTTGAATGACTAAGGTGAAACCTTGTAATATTGTACATACCTTTGCTTTTTACAAATGTTTTCCATATTAAGAAACTAAAAAATGTAAAGAGGGTATGTCCTAAAAGAATAAGAAAAGGTCCAAAAAAATGAAAATATATGAACCCCAAAAAACAAAAAGAGACCATGAAAGTGAGCAAGTCAAAATTCCACTACTATTTACTTTTATGCATAATAAAAGATTATGTGCAACTTCTTACTCATGCCACAATCCATGATAGTCAAAATGTTTAAACTTGTCTATTTCATGTTTTGAATTTTATGTTTATAGTTAGAGAATAAAATTTGACCAAACAGTGTAATCTTGGTAGATCATTAGATAGGTAGAGTAAATAAAATGAGCTCATCAGTTTAATTTGGTCCCTTGGATGATATAAGGTTAGAATTAGATAGTTGAATTTGTAAAGAAAAGAAAAAGATTGATAAGGGTTTGCTAGCCTAAATGCACCCTAATAAAGTGAAGAAAAAATGGTAGGATGAGTAAATGGGTAAGTAGTAGAAAGGTTGCAGAAATATCATGTGATGACACAAAAGCACTTATGTCATTGTTTTAAATGCATCTTTCAAATGAGCATAAGCAGTAAACAAAGCAAAGACAATGGTTCACAATATGGTTTATTTAACATCCCTTCATTCATTTCACCCCTTTTCTTCACTAATTTCTCAAAAATAAGTTCTAATACTTAAATCCTACAAGTCAAAAAGGCTCAGAGCATTTCTCTGACTTTTGGAGGGACCGAACCCTCGGCTTAATGACTTAGGGGGACAAATACTAGAACCCCCTTCATAAAAACACATTCCCCCTTCATAAAATTCCATTTTCCCTCATTAACCTAAGAAAATCATTTTTCCTAAGGTTTAAACACCATTTACCTAGGAGAAGTGACTCACTCTCCATGTAAATCCTATTTCACCAAAAAACCCACCAAAATTTTTTATCCTAAGTATAAATCTAAACATGCAATCACATACACTTAACCCCGTTTACTTAAGAAAACCCACTCCACCATCATTTTCATACTAATTAACTATATTATGTAAATCCAATATAACCCTTTTCCCCTAAATAATTAAAACCCTATATAGAATATCCCAAATCCTTAGTTTTAATAAAAACTAATATAAATTACCAAACTAATATAAATTACCCCTTATCCCGATATAATTTCACTTAATTTACCTAACCACGGTAAAATTTAAGTTAATCCTGCATCGGCCTCACCCGACTCCCTAATCCCTCATTAAATCCCAGCCCGATCACGTAACCCAGGATTAGTCCCTAAACTAATCCCAAAGCACCATAATTAAATCCTCAGGTCCCCCATCAACCCCCGTCATTTCCCCTCGCACAGCTTCGCCTCCCGACTATCGTTGATCTTCCCTCCCCCACATCCAACGGCGCACAATCATATCGGTTGCGCCCGATGCCTGAACAATAACCGTTCGATAAAGTGGTTTTCCTCCTAGCCCCCGATGCGATGTGTCAGATGATGTATGCCATCGGGCGACCCCTCCCGAATATACCGCTCACACCATGAAAGCGGTGCGATGGCCCTTCAAAACCGCTTCCCCCACTTAACCGAAAAACTGTCACTATTCATCTAAAAGTGAACCTGCCAAAAATTAACCATTTTCTCTATAAAAGACTATGAAGCCTTCTTCTTCCCTTTTTCGCCATTCTCTGTGTAAATTATAAAAACCATTTCCAACCACTGCAAACGCCAAATTTACCCACAAACTTCCAATTATGCTCCAGAAGACGCTGTAGAAAACCCAGTTGAATTTTCAGACCGTACCAGGACCACACCAACCACTGTAGCTGCCGTGAGACACCATATTTAGAGCCAATTTTCCCAATTCCAGGTATTTCACCGCAAATTACCTCTCACCCCTGCAAATTTCAAGACCTTTAGTCTGTGAAGTATTTTAAATTAAGGAAATTAATTAAAATACTACCAATTTAAGAAATGCTCATCTAAACCCTCAAAAAAAACCCAAAACCTCTGATAACCCCCCCCCCCCCCACAGAGCAAAAATTCAAATCCAAAAGAACTGAAATATGGTTTCCCCTATCTCTATGGACGTTAGACCCATTACCACTCCACATTTAGACATAGACCACCTTCCTTAGCTGACAGGCATTTCCGAATCAAAGACATAACTACAATAGAGCTCCTACTTAAAATCCATTACTTAAGCAAAGATAGATACTTGAACCATACAGATCATATTGGCCTCTGAGAGTCCAATTTGTCCAGATACCAGTTCCCCCAAGTTCATATATTTCCAGAAATTGTTCATATGTGTTATGCATGCTACGTCCCCAACCATAGAGCCATAATGTCTCATGACTAGAAGGTTCTTTTCACTATCACAACTGAGTCAATTAATAAAATTCTGCAGTTCCAACCAGGGTCAAACCTAACCCCACTCTCAATTGGAGACCTGTTGGACTAGTTTCCTAAGCTAAGCCCATCAACATTGACCCAATTGTTTCTAATCTTCATTAGAGAAGAAAAGCACATCCCTAAGGACCCCCCTCCATACGTAGCAACTATTTTCTCTCAATGGGGAAAAAACATTATAACCATGATATCCTGTGTTTTGGGTTACTCTACCAATGAATACATTGATGAACTTATTCTTTCTTTCATGTCCATTTATATCCCAGGGCAACCTCCTGCAATCATATATGACTTTGCCAGTTTCATAGCTGATAGGATGCATGAGCAGTTCACAAGAATGGGAAATGAGAGAGTATTCAAATACTCCTCTGTTCTGTACCATCTATTTTTGTATTATCAATTAGATAAGTTTCCATTTACTCTCCAGAAGCTTGACACCAGGGACTAGCCTAGATTTGTCATCTTTTGGACCCCACTTTTCCATGAGTTTAGATCACCTTATACACACTCTGACTTCATAGACTCTTTTGTGCATCCAATCATGACTATGCTCACTGGGAATCCTCCACCTAGGATAAGTCTAGAGATAAAGAGAGTCCACCAGCTTTCCAAGCAAACCAAAGTGGGTGATTTGTACCTTTACCAAAATGACACAGAAATCAGAATATATGGTTGCCTGCTTGCACCATATAAGTTGCCAAGGTACCTCCCCATGAGGTTGTTTGCTTTAGAATATTACAGACAGATCATCAATGCAGATGAGGTCAACTTTGTCAATGCCAAGATGAAGGCCAATTTCAAAATCAAAGATCAGCTAGGTCCCTTCATATGTAATTCCAGAGAGGCAGGGAAAGAGGCAGACCAAATCCTACAAAGCCTAAAATTCCAAAGGAGTTTTGTATGGAGATATGACCCTTTGGAATTCATTACCAAGAAAATGAAAAAGGTCAAGCTATGACCTTTTATCCACCACCCCATACCAGAGATAGAGGCATATAAAAATCAAACAAAATGGGTGGAAAATACCCTAGTAGATAGTGACAATACAAGGGTAGATGTATAAAATGCTCTGATTGATTTGGAAAAGCATCTTGATGAGAGCACTTTCCTGCAGGTACCAGAAGAGCTAGAAAGAGCCATGAGCACCCCTCGAGTCACATAGACTCCACGAAATGAGGAGAAGAATCCAAAAAGAAATAGAGAGGGAGCTTCCACTTCAGGAATGGACACCTCTAATTTGTAGCAAGAAACCAGTCACAGCAAGAGGCAAAGGCTAAATCTGGCCTCTGAACATGAATACACAAAAGGGTCAGTATAGGTTACCAACACAGAGGTAGATAGAAGCAGGCCCACAACTCCATTTGAAGACATACAAGAGCCTTCAACATCCCAGACTCAGATGTTGGAAAGGAAACTTAGTGTTTAAGTGTCTTCCTTCACTGGGCCTGCTGACAAAGATCAGGACATAAAGGACAGATATAAGGAAATCAAAATGAGGAATGAGAGGCTTAAAGCCCAAACATATGATCAGTACCTAAATCTCACTCTCACAAATCAAACAAGGCTAATGTCAGCCTTTGACATCAAGGAAGGAAAGCTACAATGTCCTTTATCAAACCTACAACACAACAGCCCAAAACATCATCAGATTATAAGAGGGTTGACTTTGAAGTTTTGGCAAGTGACATTCATCCCATAGACCAAATATAACTGCACAAACGGGCTGGAGAGATGATATACTCCACCCTCATAGGTAAAGCCATAGTTGACCATCAGCTACAAAATTCAGTAAACCAATCCCTTCTACACTGGCAACTTCACTTGCACCAACAGCTCCACCTGTCACAACATTGCCAGTAACAGTAGAGTCTACAACAACAACAAATGCATCAGGAGAAAAGGCAGTAGAATTAGTTAGAGCCATGGAAGAGGTGTCAATTTAGGCTACAGAAATGAATAAACTGAAGGAAAGGTGGCAAGTTTAGACACTAATTATAAACTTGCATAGATTATGCAAAAAGAAGAAACTCAGAAGGCAAACAGAATGAGTGGAAGGGTCAAAGCCTTGGAAAAGGATTTGACATTAGAGAAACCCCTTGGGAAAGCCAAGGAACTGTTATGGGCCAATATCATTGACTCCGTCAAGGATATTTGGCTATCTATTCAAGTTATTTTTTAGCAAATAGAACTGATAAAAATAGCTACAGTAGCTATTCAGAAAGTCAAGGAGGAATTGGGTGACATGCCAGAGGATGCCAATAGGCTCATCCATTTCCTCAACAACAAAAATAGATATGAGATTCAGGAGATCAATATAGAAGACAAGAACGAAACCATTTTGGAAATAAGAAAGGTCCTTTCCAAGAGAAGCTTGATGCTAAACTTAGAATAAAAGTGCCATAACATGCAGGTGGCTATTGATAGATTCATGGCCAAATTCCAAATTTTGAGGGAGAAAGGATTGTCTAGTCCATTGGTCATCAACGATAAACTTATGACACAGCTGGACTATGATAATAGAAAAAGACAGTTGTCTGAGGAACAAACTAGTACTTCATCTATAAAATAAATGCCAATAGGCAAAGTTATGTATAACGCCTTTTAGAACTTGTTTTTTCTCCACCATGAGATTAAACACTTATTCATCACAAAGCCCAGTTTTTCCAAGTATACCAAGGCTGATGAGATATAACAAAGGTTGATGAATATCAAATTACCTGAGGCAGAATGGTGGGAAAGCATGACTGATTTACTGTGATAAATTTACAGCAAAAAGTTACTGCATGGTAAAAATAGAGTAGCCAAGTAATTGGATAAAAACAGGACAACAGGATCAAAGAGTATCAGGGTCAAATAGTATCAGGTGAAAGATCAAAATTGAGGAAGATTCCAGCGTGAAAAGACCACAACTACAAGCTAGCATAAAGGGCTACATATCCAACCATAAAAGCCAACAGTACCACAATAAAAGGGACAACATGAATCAGTTCAATAGCTGTCTCTATCTTCTTGCAAGAAGATATTTGTATTTCCTAGATTAAACCTGAAGTTTATTTTGAGATATTTTGAAATAGTTTTTGTATAAATACTTCACCATTCGAAGTATGTAGGGTGGATTCTTATACATTTCTATAGAACTTTTTTATCAAATATTGTAATCTATTGTATCACTGATTGGACTAGCAAGCTATATTAATGAATAAAGACAAGACATTTCACTGAATTCATGTGTAGAGTGAAAGTGTAGACAAGTATTTTCTCTTGTGTTGTTATTTTTATTTAAAAGTTTTCCACAATCTTTAATGTATCTATAATCCGAATGCTATAATATGGAATGATATCTTAGAATTTGCTTCATTGCACTCTGTTTTAACTATTGTGCATTTTAATGTTTTCTGCAAATTATCTAAATTAAGGAATTCTTAGTTGCTCCTTAGTCTAGGTAGTCCCCCTCTGATCTATAGTAAAGGATTCTTAGTTTCCCTTTGCTCATGATTAAACTTTGTTCCTCATCTTAATCCTGGTCTAAGAATTCTTAAGTGCTCTCTCACCCTAGTCAAGGTTCATTTCACCCATCAGGCCTGAAGACCTGCACTTTACTCTGCTAGCTTGCCCTTTGAACACTCCCTTTAGTGAGTTAATTCCATTTCTGCTGCCCTTCTTTGACTCCATAGCCCAATGGTCCAAAGACATCAGTCTATGCATCTATTTTAAGGATTCCACCATCCAACATTCAATACAAATCCAGACCCCATGAACCTTCAGAACTAGCCTAAAATTCTAGCAAATAAAGCTAAATCATATAGAGATAGCCCTCTCTGAGTCATAGGTTGGCTAGAGCCTATACTTAAAACATTGCTTTGTGGTAACCTCAGTCCTTTCCTTCTTGTTACACTGAATTTTGTCACCCTGACTATTTGCAGTATGTGGCCTCATCAATAGCCACATTGTCCTCTTTATCAAGCCCCATACCTCTGCTCTTCATGTCAAAACCTCAAAGAGAGAGA
>APFE031406994.1:35294-100971 GCA_000404065.3 Pinus taeda
CCTAAGGTAAGATCGAGAACATTTGATTTCTTGTAAAATGATGTGTATCTAGAGAAGGATAGCTCTTATTTGGTTTGTTTGTCATTAGAGAGTCTTAGACTCCTAGGAAGGTTAGATTTGTCCGCAAGTATAACCCATTCCGCGTGACACTTCTTCTGAAAACTTCTAGGGAAAATTTCTGAGTGATAACATAGTGGAAACCATACTAGGGATTTCGAATCCTCAGTTTTAATAAAGTTTTAAGAAAATCCTAAATTTTATTTTAAGCCTCTTAAATTCATTTGTTAGAATTTATCTTACAAAAAACAATCTCACAAAAACAATTAAAAAGTTTGAAATTTTGGCTTCCAGGAAGACTCATTTTACTAGGGCTAATCCAGACCCAAATCCTGCCCCAATAGTTGATAATCCCAACCTGATTTCAAGAAATTCCAAAAAAGAAGAAAGTTCAGTTAATCAGACACCTTTACTTAAAGTTAATTCATGCCCCGATGAATGGTTATTTCTAGAAGAACTTGAATTTGATGAGTCATTTGATCTTTCATTATTTAGAACAAAATCTGAAAGTGCAGTTAGTGAAACTGTTCTAGATCTTGAATTTGTTGCAAACCTTGAAGTTCAACAGGCCAACAAATCCATTGATGAGTACATCTTGAAATCTCCACAATCATCTGTTAATACTTCCACATCCCCTGAGCTTTTTGAACAATCTTCCATTACTTTAAGTTCAACATTGTTCCCCTCAACTTTATCAATAATACCTTCTGAAGTCCATTCTTCACCACCATTTGTACCTACTCTTCCTCACCAATCTTTCGTCTCCCAACCTTCACCTACTAGTCTTGGTTCTTCATCCACTCTTCATCCATATATTAACCCCTCCCAGCCTACATCCATGGCAAACAGATATGCTCCTCTTGTTTTACCTGCCCCACTTGGTGCTATCAATAGACTACCAGAGAAAAATTGTTCAATTTGATGGCACTGGACATTACATTGCACAACACCATGTCAATAAGATGACAAATTACTTTGAACTATATGAAATTGATATTGTGGATGTTCAAATGAGACTATTTGCTCAGACTTTAGTTTGTGATGTTAGGAAATGGTTTAGAGCTTTGCCTGATAATAGTATTGATAGTTTAGAAGCATTCCATCAGCAATTTTTGAATAGATGGGAAAAGAAAAATAATTGTCTACAAATCCTTTCAGAATATGAAAATATTAGAAGGGGACCTAATGAAATTGTTCAATATTACTGCACTAGATTCAACAGTATATATAACGCCATTCCAGTTAATCTTAGACCCCCACCTGACTTAGCCTTAATAAAGTTACCTGATGGTTTTGACACAGATATTTCATTCCAACTCAGGGAAAGAAACCCCCCAGCCTTAGAAGAAACGCAAAGTGTAGCTATTAGTGTTGAAGCTAATTTGTTAGCTAAAAGATCTAGAGTTAGAAATGAAAAGAGAGGAACTGCTAAAGATGAAGCTTCACCATCTGACATTAAAATAGATAGTTTAGCCAAAAGTATGGAAATACTAATGGATAGAATAGATAACATGGAAAGAAAACCCCAATGGTATAACCAACAAGCACCTCCAGTTAGAAACCCAAACTTTAGAAAAAACCAAAATCAAAACATTGGGAAAAATGGACCGGATCAAAACATTAGGCCTCCTTTTCAAGAAAACTATGCAAAAACATCCCAACCTGAAGACCCAGGACAAGACACATAGATAAATTTAATGGGATTAGATGATGAGGATACTATTTTTCTAACCCAAGATGAGCAGGAACTACATATGTTACAGCAATTGCAAATCTAGTTTGGAGAGTCATTTGATTACAAACAGGGATATGATTATGCCATCTTTGAAGTGCATAAACAATACAATCTAAGAAACAGAAAGAACACTGATGTCCCTGACCAAGGAAAGAAAACAGTACAAAATCAGCCTAAGAAAATAAAATAAGCTCTTGTTTCAAAGATCCTCCAAATTCTCCCTAGGCAGAGCCCAAATCCTTCTGGTCCCACCATTGTAGATATAACCTCTGATCAACCTTCTGATGATCAACCATCCACCTCAATTCCACCTAAGGAACCAATAGATAAAACTCAAAACACTAGATCTGAAAATCCACATAAGGAGATCCCCAATAAAGGAAAGGAAGACAAATCTACTCAAATTCCTGCTTCAAAATTCAGAAATCTTCAAACATAAAAG
Organism: Pinus taeda; assembly: GCA_000404065.3. Classification (NCBI taxonomy): domain Eukaryota; kingdom Viridiplantae; phylum Streptophyta; class Pinopsida; order Pinales; family Pinaceae; genus Pinus; species Pinus taeda. Next base: position 37,529 of record APFE031406994.1, read on the forward strand.
GTTTCTTCACCATTTATTCTAGGAGCAGAGATAACAAAACTTAAGATTTCAGTTCCTTTAACAAAACTAATCAAGAATAAAACTTACAAATCACAGATAAACTAGACCTTAAACATTGCCAAAAATGAGGATTCTATCAATTTGTTTGATGACCAACCAGAACTCATATTTGGTCCAGATGTTAATGTCAAACCGCTAGAAGGAGGAGTACCACCTTTCTACATTAGCCTTAGTATCCACGATAAAATTCTGCATAATGCCATGTTGGATTCTGGGGCCTCTCACAACTTAATGCCCAAATCAATGATGTATAAATTAAACCTAGATATTAGAAGGCCTTCCAAGGACTTATTCTCATTTGACTCAAGTCAAGTAAAGTGTCTAGGATTGATTAAAGATTTGTGTGTTACTTTAATCCAATATCCTGCCAAAAGCATCCTTATGGATATAGTAGTTGCTGAAATCCCACCAAAGTATGGCATGCTATTATCTAGATCATGGGGAGCCAAACTTCAGGGATCTTTACAGCTAGATATGTCATATGCAACAATTTCTATTTTTGGACAACCTAAGAAACTATATCGAGAAACCTTAATGAAATACATGGTAAGTAGCTAGGATCGGCCTCAAAACTTTCCCATATACTTCATACATTCTGACATTGATTCTTTTATTATGTATAATGTTGATCAAACACAAGAAACTATCTTAGACAATATTAATACGGAACCAAAAGAAATTGCAGTTTCTACACAAATTGAAACTAACCAAACTTCAGAATTTTTCAATGAACAAAGTGGCCAAATTGTTGTAAGTGATGAAAAGTTTGTGGCACCAGATAGTGAAAATTATGAGCATGAGATATTATGGCATCTTGAATTTGATGGGTCAGTCAATAATTTTGGAGTAGTAGCAAGAGTGTGGATATATAATTTGGAGAATAATCACTTAGAAGGCCATGCATACAGACTGAATTTTAAATGTACTAATAATATGGTCGAGTATGAAGCATTAATTTTAGGTCTTAAATTAGTTAGGAATCTAGGAGCTAAAAGATTTTCTATCATGGGAGACTCTGAACTAGTTATAAAACAGATTGATGTTGTATATATGACGAAGGACCTTAGATTAAGTTGTTATAGAGGAACTATTGTAGAAATACTTAATACTTTCCTAGAAACAAAGCTTGCATTAATACCTAGAAAACACAATATGCAAGCTCATAGTTTAACAATGTTTGCCAGTACTTGCAAGTTACCCTTCCAACCTAACCATCAGTACACTGCTAAAGTTAGGCACAGACCTGCAATTCCAGATAATTTGAAGAATTGGCAAGTATTTTCTAATGATAAACAGATAAACAACTTTTTAATTTCAGAAGAAGAGTTTGTAAATAACAACATAGATATTGATACATCCATAGATCCTGACACTAAGGATGAGTTAGCAATAAATGAGATAGAAGGCGATGAACTAGATAGATTTAACCCAACTAAATTTACCAAATCAGATGTAGATAACTTAGAGAAAATTGAGATTGATGAAATAATAAGTGAAGAAACCGAAGTAATTAATCTCAAGAATAACTTCTCACCAAAGGGATTAACCCCTCTGGAAGATTTATTTGATTCAAATGATGTTCCTAGGAAACCTAAAATGGAACCAGTAAGGTCTGATATGGAGGAATGTAATATAGGCACCAGTGAAAATCCTAAACTAGTCAAACCTTCAAAATCATTACCTCCCACTAAAAAATTAAAATAAATTGAGTTGTTGAAAGAATTTCAAGATGTTTTTGCTTAGAGTTATGAGGACCTCAAATCCTATGAAACCAACATCATCCAGCACACAATCCCTATTAAAGATAAAAAAGCCTTTCAGACAAAAACTTAGAAGGATCAATCCTATCTTATTACCTTCAATTGAAAAACGAATTCAGAGGATGTATGATGCAAAAATAATTGCACCAATCATGTTTTCTGATTGGGTCTCAAACTTGGTACCAACTAGGAAGAAAACTAGTGAGATCAGAATCTGTGTGGATCTCAGAAACCTCAACAAAGTGTCACTAAAAGACAATTACCCTCTCCCCAAAATGGACCACATTTTACAAAGGGTAGTTGGATCAACCAGAAACTCATTAGTGGATGGGTTCTCTGATTACAATCAAATTTTGGTTCATCCAGATGACCAACCTAAGATTGCCTTCACTACTCCTTGGGGCACATTTATGTATGTGAAAATGCCTTTTGGGTTAATGAATGCAAAAGCCACTTTCCAAAGCGCTATGGATATATCCTTTGCAAAAGAAATTAATGATTTCCTTGTGATATACTTAGATGACATTACTGTTTCTTCAAAGTCTGACAATCAACATTTGGATCATCTAAGACAAGTTTTTATTAAATGCAACAAATATGGAATTTATTTGAACCCCAAGAAGTCTTTGTTTGTATTAGAAGAAGGAAAGTTTTTAGGTCACATAATCTCAAAAGATGGCATAAGAATAGACCCTGCGAAAATAGAAGCCATCTTGCAAATACCAGACCCAAGGAAAAATTAACTTTCTTAGAAGATTTATATCTAATCTAGCAGAATTAATTAGATCACTTAACAATATGTTGAAAAGGGATTCGACCATAAAATGGATTGTGGAGGCTAAAAAATGTTTTGAAGACATTAAAATGTCCTTAACTAAAACACTTGTGTTAATTAGTCCTAAATTTGACAGAGATTTCATCTTATTTTCCTTTGCTTTTGAGCACACAATATTTGTAGTTCTATTGTAGAAAAATGACCAGGGCTATGAACAACCTATTGCTTTCTTTAGCAAAGCCCTAAGAGATGCCCCTTTAAAATACAATATAATGGAAAAATAAGCATTGGATTTAGTCAAAGCCATTAAGGATTTCAAGGTATACATTTTATATTCTCATATAGTGGCCTACGTTCCAAATTTAGTAGTCAAAGACATCCTAACTCAGGAAGGTCTAGATGGAAAGAGGGGAAAGTGGATTGCTACTATTTTAGACTATGATATAGAAATCAAACCAACTAACTTAATCAAGGGCCGAGGTTTAGCCAAACTCATGGTTGAATTGAACTATCAGGCCTTGGATATAAACTTTATTGCAGTAATAGATGATGGAGAGGAGATGGGGACTCCAGTAATAAGCCAGGAATTTATTGAATCACCTTGGTATGCTGATATTATTTATGTTTTATAGAACTTACAAACTCCTTCTGAATTATCTAGAACTAAAAGCAGGTTTTTACAGATGAAATCCTTGAAATTTTGTATAATAGACAATGCTTTGTTTTGGAGAGATCATGAAGGCATTCTTCTCAGTTTCTTATTAAAGATGAATCTGACAAAGTTTTACAAGAGTTTCATGTAGGTGACTGTGGAGGAAACCTTTACTAGAAGACCACTGCAGATAAGATCTTTAGAGCTAGTTTCTACTGGCCTACCTTGTTTTTTGATGTGAAGAAATATGTGACGTCCTGTCAAAAATGTCAAATTTTTTAGGGAAAGAAAAATCTTTTACCTTTACCCCTCAAGCAAATCTTTGCTGAAATACCTTTTCAACAATGGGGTTTAGACTTCATTGGTGAAATTCACCTAGCCTCCTTTGCCCAACACAAATGGATCCTCACAGCCACAGACTATTCACAAAATGGATAGAGGCCATACCTTCAAGGCAAGCCATATACACCATTATCATAACCTTCCTTGAAACCAATATTCTATCAAGATTTGGATGTCCAACTAAGCTCATTACTGATAATGCAACAACCTTTAAATCCAAAAGAATGATATATTTCCGCAATAAATATCATATCACTCTGGGTAATTCTACAACCTATTATCGTCAAGGAAATGGACTGGCAGAATCCTCAAACAAAATCCTGGTAAACATCATCAAGAAGTTACTAGAGGACGATAAGAAAGATTGGAATAAGAAGGTATTCAATGCCTTACGGGTAGACAGATTGAGCACTAAGAAATCAATTGGCACTTCTCCCTATCAACTAGTTTATGGGATGGAATCTGTTTCTCCATCCTCTTTGGGAGTACCAGTAATAAAGATGCTTCAAGAATTGCAATTTGAACCCAATAGTATCCAAAGAAGAATCAACCAAACAATTCATCTTCAACAAACTAGGGAAGAGGTCTACATCAGGTCTCAAGTTGTGCAGGAAAGGGTTAAAAAGCTTTTTGATAAAAGAACGAAGGCTAAAGATTTCTAGCTTGGTGACAAGGTGCTCAAGTGGGTTCAAGGAGGGAAGACAAAGGTAAACATGGGGAATTTGATTTCCTATGGAAAGGCCCATATGTCATTTATGCTTTCAGAGGTAATAATGCTTTCTTCCTGAGAGAGTTTGATGGTACAGAAGTAGAAGGTGGGCCAGTGAATGGTCGAATGCTAAAACATTACTTTGAGCCTAGTTACTAATTTTTCATTTCCCATTTGTATATATTCTATTTTCAAAAGTTTAGTTTGGATTGGATGGTGATTTTTGAAGTTGAAGCCCGAAGAGAAGGCCCTAAGCTTTAAAAGATCTACTATCATAAGTATCAATAATGCAAAGGCATAGAGGAAAATTGATGCAGGAGCATCGGAATTAGCCAGCAATGTGGAGGATTGTCCACATGTTGTGGCTAATCACAGTAAAATTCATTGACAGGTTTACCAAATTCGGGATTACTAGGAAGAATAAACTTCTCAATTAGTTTTTTATTGTAATAAGTGTGAGATTGCCTTATTTTAGAACAGAGATAAGGTTGTTAAACAAATGTAATCGAGAGTGATAAGATAAGAACTTTGTTGTTATGATCTTTCAGCAAAGCAGGAGATCCCATGCGCTATTATTAGAAAATAAGCTCATCATAAAAATGTGGTGAGGCGAGAGCCTAGGGTTTTTTTTAAAAAGGGAGAAGGAGAGATAGTTAGGGGGATTTTGGGTGGAGCGGAAGCTCAAATTAGTAGCGAGGTGTGTGTAAAAAAAAAATTGTGATCAGTCTTTGTTTAATTGGACAAGAGCCGATACTCTGTTCTATTCATTGAATGAAGTTGTGGTTTGTATGCTGACAGACGTCAATTCTTGTGAATGAGGCCTGAGATGGAGACCCTATATTGCTATTTCTATGAATAGAATTTGTGCTGTGTGTGTATCATTTTCTAATGAGCGTGAACTTGAATATCAGTCTTTTTATTGTAAACTCAGGAATGAAATGATAGCGGCCTGTGTGTGTTCTTATTTTAAATAATCTCATTATTAAGTCAAACTCAGCATAGTAGGAATTGGCGAGTTGCAAAAGTCATTTAATGTATGATTTGGTGTAATCATCTGTTGGAACCTTTAAACGAAATTAAATTGTCAATCAATTTATTGGGTCTGTGTATAGCCTTCGTGTGGACCGGAGAGGGTTCAAGCTGTAAAGTTGGTTGAAGTGAAATTGGATCCGATAACATAATATTGGAACTGTGGATCGCTGATTAGATCGGATCAGAAGGTGTTTGATATTTGCATTGGAGCGGAACTGTAGTAATGGTCTATAATTTCGGCATTCAAGAGAATTGTGATTAGGTGTCTTTGGATAGTTATCACATCAGGAACGATGTAAATGCCCAAATTCCTGTGTCATATTAAGATTGCAAGTTAGATCAGTCAATCAAATCCAAGTGGAAATCGACAATGTGTAGTTGCAAATAGAAATTTGCACTTATTGATCAATATTCACACCTCCGCAGACATCTTAGCTTGATGGATACTCAGAATGCTCGTGATATTGTTGATGTGTTAGTGTAGATGCTAAATGCTTTGGATCCTCATGGTAAGGAGGGCGTAAAGCAGGAAGTGATAATAGATCTTGTAGAACAATGTTGTTCTTACAAGCAGCGGAATTCTGTTTCTGTGCAAAGTCCAGAGTATAACATTGAAGGAAGACCATTCCCATTCAAATGGGATTTTGCGTGGCCACAAAAGACCTCCTTACAATTTGATAAAGCCTTTTGGGTTAAAAGACAAGCGCATCGAGGTTGCTTTGCGAGATCCAGAACCTTTGGTTCATTTTTCCTTAGTGTCTGGTTCACGATCAAGCCCTGCCATCAGATGCTATTCACCAGGAAGTATTGATGAAGAATTAAGGCTAGCTGGAAGGATATTTTTTGATGATGGTGGTTTTTGATTGATGGGGAGAACAAGCTTGCTTCAGTTAGCAAGATTTTGAATTGGTACAGTGTGGACTTTGGTAAAAAAAAACGAAACAGAAGTCTTGAAATTTGTTGCAAACTATCTGGAGCCCTCCAAGTCAGAACAACTATTGGAATTATTGAATAGTAATCAGCTGAAGATCACATACCAGAATTATGATTGGGCTTTGAATTGCTAAGCCTAATGTTATCTGTCATGCTCTCAATCAATTCAGTTCATAGTCATCTCTCAAATGGGAGGTGTATCCTAAGTTTAATGGGTTAGAAGCTAAATTAGTATGAATTTTAATTTTGCCGATGGTAAGTTGTAGATTCTGGGTTTGGCGGGGTTACCCTGCGTCATTTTTGGTATCAGAGCTAGCTTAACGCTCTGAAAGATTGTTTTGTGAAACTGCATTTTAAATTTTTCCAGATGTATAATTGCCTGAAGTGCGTTGATGAATATGAGGATCAAGCTATAAACGATGCTGAGATTAGAGTGGAGAAGCAGAGAATACCCAGGAAGGTCTGATTGTGCAGGTCAGTGGAAGCAGTGGATTTTCTGAAAGATGGAATGAGATGTGCCAACATCATATCATATGAGCTATGTAAAGAAGATAGAGCAAGAAGAAAATCCCAGATGTGTAAACGTGACAATACCCCGCAATAAACAAATTTACTGAATGAATCAGGTAGTGAGCAAGAAGTATTCAAGAGGAGATGAGAACAACTCCCAACTGAGGTTGGGTAGAAGTTGATGCGGCAGCTCCACAACTGTGATTGTGGACAGGAGATAACAGTTCCAGCAAGAGGAGTGCTGGGTAGAATTGTTAGTCAGTGAAAGGTTCAAGGAAAGAACCAATAGGTGCCAAAAGACTAAACTCAGGAAAGTTTGGTGAGGCATGAAGGAGACTTGTTACAGGCGAAATGGAAAAAGTTAGTTGCAGCTCACTAGTGAACAAGGAAAGTTCACCAGAGGAAGGAAAGGAATTGAATATTGATGGTCATGACAGGGGTACAAAGGAAAGTCACAGACATAGGGAAAAGAGCGCTGAAGCAGTTGGAATCAAAGGAATGAGTAAAGAAGAAAGGGACATGGAGTTGGCTGAGATGAAGGTAGAACTCAGTCATTTGGAGAAGCTGGTATTGAAAGGAATTAGAGAAAAATGGAAACAAGGATTTTATGTGGGAAGAAGAGTTAAATGGCCTGTTAGAGAATTGTTTGCTGAGAAATTATTACTTCGAAGAACTGAGAATGAAGAAGTAGAATACATCTGTGAACCAGAGAAAGGACCTCTCCTTGGGGAAGAAGACGGTGATGACAGTAGAGAAGAACTGATCTATGCAGATCATAACGAGAGGAATGTGTTGACATCATCCATACAGAGAAGAGGATCTCATATTTTTGGGATTAATTATTTCTGTGAATGTAAATTTGCAAGTATGCATCTTAAAGAATTTGAACCTGTGAAAGGAGCAAAGGAAAGACAAGAAAGAAAGGAGATGCATAAGGGTTTTCAAGAATTCAATTGGTGGAGGAAATTAAAAGGTATGGCTGAATGGTTATGTCTTATTTTAGTAGAAACTTATTGGATCATATTTGAAGGAATTTTAGCATGGAAAGAAGACCAATGGGAAGTGGAAACAGGGAAGGAAACAAATGCATTGAAGATTTATGAAGTGAAGAGAAGGAAAGCTGACACCGAGAAATTAGTTGAAGAAGGTAAGCCAAGGAAATCTTTGAAAGATCAAAGTCTTATCAGAGAAGAGGAAGAGGCATTATTGTCTTATTTGGACAAAATGAGTATTGGAGGAATTTGTGTAGAACAGGAAGGTATTCTACAAACATATGATGAAGTTGCCAAGTATAGTCAAGAAATTTCAGTCCCAGAAGTTTTCTTTGATGATGAAGAACAAATCAGAAATGTTGAGGAAGAATTTATCAATAATTTAGTGAACTATCAGAATAGTTCAGAGGAGCATGAGGAGCTGATCATTGAGGCCTCGAATGAAGAGCCTTGCATTTTTTAAACTGACACGTTGTGTATGTTTTCAGGTTTGACAGGTGAGGAACAACGATTGGACAATGTGCTTATGCATGTTGATGAAGAACTAAGATTACTGGAAGAAATGGCTGAATCAGAAAGATATTTTGAACATATATTTAATAATTTTGAGAATGATGATATTGACAAGGAAATTGTCATGATTAAAGGAGCTGAAGATAAACAAATGAAGGAGGAGTTATATGCAAATGACATGCTTATTGAATATGGAGAATTTGACATTTTGCTGGAAAAGTTATTAGACAAATCTGAAGACATAGAGGGAAGAATTATCTTTGATGATAATGAAAGAGAGGCTGTAGAGTACAAACAACAGATTGTAAATGGCAAAGGCAAGGAATATTTGGACAAAATTTTTATAATTTGTATGGAAAAGGAGAATGTACAACAGACAGATGTCAGTGGAGTTCAGTTAAAGACAAATGGTAAGAAGGAATTTGAGAAATTGTGGAAGATGAAATTAGATGAGAACAGGGACAGCAAGAAGGAGGAATTGACCACAAGAATTTGTATCAGCAAGAACAGGGGACAACAGCAAATGAATATTTGGAAATTTGGAGGAACAGAAGTGACAGTGGTAGAAAAATTAAATCAACAGCATAATGAAAGTGATGACCAGTTACAAAGTAAAGTTTGGGATACTGGATGGACAACAGAAGAAACACATGACCATGAGGTCATGGAAACTTTCAACTTCGAGAGTCTGATGCAGGAGCATCGGAATTAGCCAGCAATGTGGAGGATTGTCCACATGTTGTGGCTAATCATAGTAAAATTCATTGACAAGTTTACCAAATTCGGGATTACTAGGAAGAATAAACTTCTCAATTAGTTTGTTATTGTAATAAGTGTGAGATTGCCTTATTTTAGAACAGAGATAAGTTTGTTAAACAAATGTAATCGAGAGGGATAAGATAAGAACTTTGTTGTTATGATCTTTCAGCAAAGCAGGAGATCCCGTGCGCTATTATTAGAAAATAAGCTCATCATAAAAATGTGGTGAGGCGAGAGCCTAGGGTTTTTTTTAAAAAGGGAGAAGGAGAGATAGTTAGGGGGATTTTGGGTGGAGCGGAAGCTCAAATTAGTAGCGAGGTGTGTGTAAAAAAAAATTGTGATCAGTCTCTATGTAATTGGGCAAGAGCCGATACTCTGTTCTATTCATTGAATGCAATTGTGGTTTGTATGCTGACAGACGTCAATTCTTGTGAATGAGGCCTGAGACGGAGACCCTGTATTGTTATTTCTATGAATAGAATTTGTGCTGTGTGTGTATCATTTTCTGATGAGCGTGAACTTGAATATCAGTTTTTTTATTGTAAACTCAGGAATGAAATGATAGCGGCCTGTGTGTGTTCTTATTTTAAATAATCTCATTATTAAGTCAAACTCAACATAGTAGGAATTGGCGAGTTGCAAAAGTAATTTAATGTATGATTTGGTGTAATCATCTGTTGGAACCTTTAAACGAAATTAAATTGTCAATCGATTTATCGGGTCTATGTATAGCCTTCGTGTGGACCGGAGAGGGTTCAAGCTGTAAAGTTGGTTGAAGTGAAATTGGATCCGATAACATAATATCGGAACTGTGGATTGCCGATTAGATCGGATCAGAAGGTGTTTGATATTTGCATTGGAGCGGAACTGTAGTAATGGTCTATAATTGCGGCATTCAAGAGAATTGTGATTAGGTGTCTTTGGATAGTTATCACATCAGGAACGATGTAAATGCCCAAATTCTTGTGTCATATTAAGATTGCAAGTTGAGTTAGATCAGTCAATCAAATCCAAGTGGAAATCGACAATGTGTAGTTGCAAATAGCAATTTGCACTTATTGATCAATATTCACACCTCCGCAGACATCTTAGCTTGATGGATACTCAGAATGCTCGTGATATTATTGATGTGTTAGTGTAGATGCTAAATGCTTTGGATCCTCACAGTAAGGAGGGCGTAAAGCAGGAAGTGATAATAGATCTTGTAGAACAATGTTGTTCTTACAAGCAGCGGAATTCTGTTTCTGTGCAGAGTCCAGAGTATGACATTGAAGGAAGACCATTCCCATTCAAATGGGATTTTGCGTGGCCACAAAAGACCTCCTTACAATTTGATAAAGCCTTTTGGGTTAAAAGACAAGCGCATCGAGGTTTCTTTGTGAGATCCAGAACCTTTGGTTCATTTTTCCTTAGTGTCTGGTTCACGATCAAGCCCTGCCATCAGATGCTATTCACCAGGAAGTATTGATGAAGAATTAAGGCTAGCTGGAAGGATATTTTTTGATGATGGTGGTTTTTGATTGATGGGGAGAACAAGCTTGCTTCAGTTAGCAATATTTTGAATTGGTACAGTGTGGACTTTGGTAAAAAAAAACGAAACAAAAGTCTTGAAATTTGTTGCAAACTATCTGGAGCCCTCCAAGTCAGAATAGCTATTGGAATTATTGAATAGTAATCAGCTGAAGATCACATACCAGAATTATGATTGGGCTTTGAATTGCTAAGTCTAATGTTATCTGTCATGCTCTCAATCAATTCAGTTCATAGTCATCTATCAAATGGGAGTTGTATCCTAAGTTTAATGGGTTAGAAGCTAAATTAGTATGAATTTTAATTTTGCTGATGGTAAGTTGTAGATTCTGGGTTTGGCGGGGTTACCCTGCGTCAAAAATTTTGCAAGGTAACATCGACAACAATTCAGAGGCTACTGTTCTAGAAAGTTCTTGACATTTCACTAGAAAATGCCATCCCCAAGTGGAGCCATTGTTAGGTTCCAATACTTTGAATGACTAAGGTGAAACCTTGTAATATTGTACATACCTTTGCTTTCTGCAAATGTTTTCCATATTAAGAAATTAAAAACTGTAAAGATTTTATGTCCTAAAAGAATGATCAAAGGACAAAAATAATAAGAAAAAGTCCAAAAAAATTGAAAATATATGAACCCCAAAAGACAAAAAGAGACCATGAAAGTGAGCAAGTCAAAATGCCACTACTATTTACTTTTATGCATAATAAAAGATTGTGTGTAGCTTGTTACTCATGCCACAATCCATAATAGTCAAAATATTTAAACTTGGCTATTTCATATTTTGAATTTTATGTTTATAGTTAGAGAATAAAATATGACCAAAATATGTAATCTTGGATAATCATTAGATAGGTAGAGTAAATAAAAGGATCTCATCAGTTTAATCTGATCCCTTGGATGATATAAGGATAGAACTAGATAGTTTACTTTGTAAAGAAAATAAGAAGATTGATAAGGGTTTGCTAGCTTAAATGCACCCTAATAAAGTGAAGAAAAAATGGTAGGATGAGTAAATGGGTAAGTAGTAGAAAGCTTGCAGAAATATCATGTGATTACACAAAAAATCTTATGTCATTGTTTTAAATGCATCTTTCAAATGAGCATAAGTAGTAAAAAAAGCAAAGACAATGGTTCACAATATGGTTTATTTAACATCCCTTCATTCATTTCACCCCTTTCTTCACTAATTTCCCATAGATAAGTTCTAGTACTTAAATCCTACAGGTCAAAAAGGCTCAAAGAATTTCTCTAACTTTTGGAGGGACCGGACCCTCGACTTAATGACTTAGGGGGACAAATACTAGAACCCCCTTTATAAAAACACATCCCCCCTTCATAAAATTCCATTTTCCCTCATTAACCTAAGAAAATCCTTTTTCCTAAGGTTTAAACACCATTTACCTAGCATAAGTGACTCATTCCCCATGTAAATCTTATTTCAGCAAAAAACCCACCAATTTTTTTTATCCAAAGTATAGATATAAACATGAAATCGCATACACACACTTAACCCCGTTTTATCTAAGAAAACCCACTCTGCCATCATTTTCATACTAATTAACTAACTCTATAATATAAATCCATTATAACCCTTTTCCCATAAATAATTAAAACCCTATATAGAATATCCCAACCCCTTAGTTTTAATAAAAAATAATATAAATTACCCCTTATCCTGATATAATTTCACTTAATTTACCTAACCCCGGTAAAATTTAATTTACTCCCGCGTCGACGTCACCCGACACCCTAATATCTCATTAAAGCCCGACTCGATCACTTAACCTAGTATTAGTCCCTAAACTAATCCCGAACTGCCATGATTAAATCCCCAGGCCCCCCATCGACCCCTGTCATTTCCCCCTGTGCAACTTTGCCTCCCGACTACCATTGATCTTCCCTCCCCCACATCCAACAACGCACAATCATATCGGTCGCACTCGATGGCTAAACAATAACCGCCCGATAAAGTGGTTTTCCTCTCGGCCCCTGATGCTACATATCAAACGATGTATGGCATTGGGCGACCCCTCCCAAATACCGCCTGCACCACGAAAGTGGTTCGATGGCCCTTCAAAACCACTTCCCCCACTTAACTAAAAAACCGTCACTATTCATCCGAAACTGAACTCGCCAAAAATTAACCGTTTTCTCTATAAAAGACTACAAAGCCCTCTTTTGCCCTTTTTCATGCATTCTCTGTGTAAATTCTAAAAACCATAGCCAACCACTTCAAATGCCGAATTTACCCACAAAGTTCCAATTCGACTCCAGAAGATGCTACAGACAACCCAGTTGACTTTTCAGACCATACTAGGACCACACCAACCACTGCAGCTGCCATGAAACACTATTTTCAGAGCCAATTTTCCCAATTCTTGGTATTTCACCACAAATTACCTCTTACTCCTACAAATTTTAAGACCTTTAGCCTGTGCAATATTTTAAATTAAGGAAATTAAGTAAAAATACTGCCAATTTAAGAACTGCTCACCTAAACCCTCTGAAATATCCCAAAAACCTCTGATAAAACCCCCAGAGCATAATTCAAATCCATAGGAACTGAAATATGGTTGCCCTTGTCTCTATGGATGTTAGACCCATCACCACTCCACATTTAGACCTAGACCACCTTCCCTTGGCTGACAGGCATTTCCAAATCAAAGACACAACTGCAATAGAGCTCCTGCTTAAAATCCATTGCTTAAGAAAAGATAGATACCTGAACCATACAGATGATATTCGCCTCTGGGAGTCCAATTTGCTCAAATACCATTTCCCCCAAGTTCATATCTTTCCATAAATTGTTCATATGTGTTATGCATGCTACGTCCCTAGCCATAGAGCCATAATGTCTCATGACCAGAAGGTTCTTTTCACTATCACAACTGAGTCAATTAAGGAAATGTTGCAGTTCCAACCAATGTCAAACCTAACCCTACTCTCAATTGGAGACCTATTGGACCAGTATCCTAAGCTAAGCCCATCAAGATTGGCTCAGTTGTTTCTAACCTTCACTAGATAAGAAAAGCACATCCCTAAGGACCCCCCTCCATATGTAGCAACTATTTTCTCTCAATGGGGCCTAACCATGATATCCTGTGTTTTGGGTTACTCTACAAGTGAATACATTGATGAACTTATTCTTTCTTTCATGTCCGTTTATACCCCGGGGCAACCTCCTGTAATCATATATGACTTTTCCAGTTTCATAGATCATAGGATGCATGAGAAGTTCACAAGAATGGGAAATGAGAGAGTATTCAAATACTCCTCTGTTATGTACCATCTATTTTTGTATTATCAATCAGATAAGTTTCCCTTTACTCTCCAAAAGCTTGACACCAGGGGCCAGCCTAGATCCGTCATCTTTTGGACCCCACTTTTCCATGAGTTTAGATCACCTTATACATACTCTGACTTCATAAACTCTTTTGTGCATCCAATCATGACTATGCCCACTGGGAATCCTCCACCTAGGATAAGCCCAAAGATAAAGAGAGTCCTCTAGCTTTCCAAGTATACCAAAGTGGGTGATTGGTACCTTTACCAAAACCACACAAAAATCAAAATATATGGTTGCCTGCTTGCACCATATAAGTTTCCAAGATACCTCCTCATGAGGTTGTTTGCGTTAGAATATTATAGACAGATCATCAATGTAGATGAGGTCAACTTTGTCAATTCTAAGAAGAAGGCCAATTTCAAAATCAAAGATCAACTAGGTACCTTCATATGTAATTCCAGAGAGGTAGGGAAAGAGGCAGACCAAATCCTACAAAGCCTGAAATTCCAAATGATTTTTGTATGGAGATATGACTCTTTGGAATTCATTGCCAAGAAAAGACAAAAGGTCAAGCTAGGACCTTTTATCCACCACCCCATACCAGAGATAGAGGCATATGCAAATCAAACAGAATGGGTGGAAAATACCCTAGTAGAAAGTGACAATACAAGGGTAGATGTAGAAAATGCTCTGATTGATTTGGAAAAGCAACTTGATGAGAGAAATTTCCTGCAAGTACCAGAAGAGCTAGAAAGAGCCATGATCTTCCCTCCAGTCACACAAACTCCTCAGAATGAGGAGAAGAATCCAAAAATAAACAGAGAGGGAGCTTCCACTTCAGGAATGGACACCTCTAATTTGCAACAGGAAACCAGTCACATCAAGAGGCAAAGGCTAAATCCGACCTCTGAACAGAAATACACAGAAGGATCATCACAGGTTACCAACATGGAGGTAGGCAGAAGTAGGCCCACAACTCCATCTGAATACATACAAGAGCCTTCCACATCACAGACTCAGATGTTGGAAAGGTAGCTTAGTGTGGAAGTGTCTTCCTTCAGTACGACTACTGACAAATATCAGGACATAAAAGACAGATATAAGGAAATCAAAATGAGGAATGAGAGACTTAAAGCCAAAAAATATGCTCAGTACCTAAAGCTCACTCCCACAAATCAAACAAGGCTAATGTCAGCATTTGACATCAAGGAAGGAAAGAAAAAAATGCCTTTTATCAAACCTATAGCACAACAACCCAAAACATCATCAGATTACAAGAGGGTTGACTTTGAAGTTTTGCCAAGGAAAATTCATCCCATAGACCAAATAGAACTGCAAAAACAAGCTGGGGAGATGATATACTCCACCCTCACAAGTAAAGCCATAACTTCTCATTAGCTACAAAATTCAGTAAACCAGTCCCTTCTACACTAGCAGCTTCACTTGCACCAACAGCTCCACCTGTCACAACATTGCTAGTAACAGCAGAGTCTACAACAACAACGGATGCATCAGGATAAAAGGTAGCAGATTTAGCTAGAGCCATGGAAGAGATGTCAATTCAGGCTACAAAAATGAATAAACTGAAGAAAAGGTGGCAAGTTTAGATATTGATTATAAACTTGCACAGATTATGCAAAAAGAAGAAACTCAGAAGGCCAACAGAATGAGTGAAATCATCAAAGCCTTAGAAAAGGATCTGACATTAGAGAAACCCCTTAGGCAAGCCAAGGAACTGTTATGGGCCAATATCATTGACTCCATCAAGGATATTTGGCCGTCTATTCAGGTTATTTTTGAGCAAATAGAACTGATAAAGATAGCTACAGTAGCTATTTAGAAAGTCAAAGAGGAATTGGGTGACATGCCAGGGGATGCCAATAGACTCATCCATTTCCTCAACAGAAAAAACATATATGAGCTTCAGGAGCTCAATATAGAAGACAGGACTGAAACCATTTTGGAAATAAGAAAGGTCCTTTCCAAGAGAAACCTGATGTTGAACTTAGAAAAAAAGTGCCATAACATGCAGGTGGCCATTGATAGATTCATGGCCAAATTCCAATTTTTGACGGAGAAAGGATTGCCTAGTCCATTGGTCATCAATGATAAACTTATGACAAAGCTAGTCCATGATAACAGATTAAGGCATTCGACTAAGGAACAAACTAGTACTTCATCTATAAAAGCAATGCCAACAGGTAAAGTCTTGTATAACACCTTCGAGAACTTGTTTTTTCTCCAGCATGAGATTAAACACTTATTCATCACAAAGCCCAATCTTTCCAAGTATACTGAGGCTGATGAGATATACCGAAGGTTGATGAATATCAAATTACCTGAGGCAGAATGGTGGAAAAGCATGACTGATTTACTGTGAGAAATTTACAGCAAAAAGTTAATGCACAATAAAAATAGAGCAGCCAAGTAATTGGATAAAAATAGGACAATAGGGTCAAAGAGTATTAGGTGAAAGATCAAAATTGAGGAAGATTCCAGCATGAAAAGCCACAACTGCAAGCCAGCATAAAGGGCTAAAAATCCAACCATAAAATCCAATAGTACCACAATAAAAGTTACAGCATGAAATAGTTCAATAGTTGTCTCTATCTTCTTGCAAGAAGATATTTGTATTTCCTAGATTAAATCTCAAGTTTTTTTTTTGAGATATTTTGTAATAGCTTTTGTATAAATACTTCACCATTCAAAGTATGTAGGGTGGATTCTTAGACATTTCTATAGACCTTTTTGAACAAATACTGTAAGCTATTGTATCACTGATTGGACCAGCAAGCTGGATTAATGAATAAAGACAAGACATTTCACTGGATTCATGTGTAGAGCGAAAGTATAGACAAGTATTTTCTCTTGTGTTGTTATTTTTCTTGAAAAGTTTTCCGCAAGATTTAATGTATCTGAAATCTTCATGCTATAATATGGAATGATATCTCAGAATTTGCTTCATTGCACTCTGTTTTAACTATTATGCATTTTAATGTTTTCTACAAGTTATCTAAATTAAGGAATTCTTAATTGCTCCTTTGTCTAGGTAGTCCCCCTCTGATCTATAGTAAAGGATTCTTAATTTCCCTTTGCTCATGATTAAGCTTTGTTCCTCATCTTAATCCCGGTCTGAGAATTCTTAAGTGTTCTCTCACCCTGGTTAAGATTCATTTCACCCATCTAGCCCAAAGACCTACACTTTACTCTGCTAGCTTTCCCTTTGAACACTCCCTTTAGTGAGTTAATTCCAGTTCTGATGCCCATCTTTGACTCCATAGCCTAATGGTCCAAATACATATCCATTTGTTTTAAGGATTCCACCATCTAACATTCAATGCAAATCAAAACCCCCTGAACCTTCACAACTAGCCTAAAATCCCAACAAATAATGCTAAATCATATAGAGAGAGCCCTCTCTGAGTCATAGGTTGGCTAGAGCCTATACTTAAAAAATTGGTTTGTGGTAACAGAGCCCAAGGTGCAAGTGATTCGAGGTCTTCAATAAAGGAGGACGTTATAACATCAGAATGAGATAGGTCATCTCCCTCTTCTCCTATTTTCATTGTAACTTAGGAAAGTGTCTCATATATTGTCACGTAGGTTGCTAGTCCCACTCATTGGGCTAGAGGGATCGTCTCTATCCACAAAGAGGATTTTCCTAGACAACAATTACATAGGTGATAACAAGGCATGTCAAATCACTAAATACCTTGACTATAAAATTTGATGGGGGTAGCGCTTTGGTGTTGGCTCACTTGCATGGTTTGGATGGATTTTATCAAGGGAAAACCCAAGTCAAGGTTTAAGGGGGGATTATTAGGTGAACTTGACTCAGTGAAATAGTCAAAGTTACTCAATCAACAATGGTAATTTTGGGCACCTAGTTTTTCTTGCCCATGGTTTCATGCCTATGGTCCATTCATTGGATTCCCTTCTAGGGAGACCGAAACCCTCCTTGTAACTGGTTAATAGGGGTATCTTATATTGTTTGCATACATTGAAGAACCATCTTTCCCATACAACTATGTCATATGTATACCTAGAAAATGATTTCCCTAGAAGGAGCATCAATTTGGGAATATTAAATAGAATATACTCTGCATGTAACGAATCCTTTAAAATGTTTGGGAAGAATTCAATGTAATGCACTAAGGATATGAGTGGTGAAGGTTCACTTGGTTGGGCTTTCACCAAGGGACACTATTATAATATTCTATTAGATTGTTTTACCCCGATTTGAATTTTTCCAATATAAACATTATGTGTGTTTATGATTTATGTTATTGTTGATTAATTTTTCTCTTGATAAAATATAACTATGGAGCTAACAAACTTGACTCTTACACTGATTCAAGTTTACCCTAGAATTCTTCCATTTAAAATTGATTGGGGAAATCTACATGCTCTCCTTCTTTACCACCTAGGTCTACTCCAAGATTTTATTAACATGGCTATGCATGCCTAACTATACATTACAACAATAGACCCATATACATGTAATTTACAAATTTCTTACAAATTTATCTCCAAAGTATTTATTTTCTTGTTGTCCAACACTTATGTTTCCATCTATCACATCTTCACACCAACTACTCATCTCACCAAATCTAACTCACTTCTATGATTGCATCTCATCCCATCGAACCTCAATTTCCTCTTAGGTAATCTCAAATCCCAATTAGGCTATGGAGTCAAAGAAGGGCATCAAAACTGGAATTAACTCACTAAAGGACCCGAAAAACAGCTAAAAATAGTAAATGCTAGAATAAACAAGGCAACAAATGAAACTGATTGGATGTCTAGGTGGAATAGGTAGATGGCCAACAATATCTACCTACATTAATCCTCCCTACTTAGGAAGCAATGGTCCCCATTCCGTGCAAAGCCTCCATGAGATGAGAAAATTTTTGTTGAACCTATTCCCTGGTAAACCACTTTCCCTAGTGAAGGAGTTCACCTTCTTTAACAACTCGATATAGCTAGATCCTCTGCTAGTGAGTGTTCTTGATCTGCATGTCCATGAGTTGATCAGTTGTAGCATGTTCCATGCAGTTTAGGTTTAGCTATGTGGTGTGATTTGTTCTGTAATGTCGGATGTGTCCAACAATGGTGGAAAGTATGGTCGAAGGTGGCCTACATTGAACACTGGGTGCAGACGAAGGAACGGTGGGATGTTGTGCTCGAAGGCGTTGTCCCCTACAGCCTTGGTGATGGTGTGTGGCCCATACTAGAGCATGAAAAGCTTGTGATGGGATCCAATGAGGCGCTCCTTTTGAAAATGTAGCCAAACTTTGTCACTCGCCTAAAACTTGTGCGACGCTCGATGCTAATCATGGTGCTTCTTGTACTTAGCATTGGCTTTGTCTGATATATCATGGACCTATTGGCAGATGTGTTGAATGTGCTTGATGAAGTTTGTAGCCCTATCAGATTTATACTAGACGTGAGTTGAATCTACTTGAGTAGTTACAAATGGTATGGCCACATCAATGGGACATAATGGCTAAAATCCTAGCCCTACTTGAAAGGGGCTCTGACCCATTGAGCTATGGATATATTTAGTTGTAGCTATGTTAGACATCGGGGAGGATTTCATCCCATGTGCGTGGATTCTTCTAGTTGTCAATGTGCATAATGTGTATGATTATCCTGTTGACAACCTCTATTTGGCCATCAGTCTGGGGGTGGAACGTCGTGGACTTAGTAAGTTTGGTATCCAACATCAACTAGAGACTTGACCAAAATTCACTTAAGAATCTGATGTCTCGATCTGAGATAATGGACTATGGGAACCCAAAGTGTACCCCCACTCGCTCCAAGAAGAGCTTAGTAGTGGCCTCTATTGTGATACTCTTCTTACGGGCCACCATGATTGTCATCTTAGAGAATCTATCGACGACCACGAAAAAGCAGTCAATTATGTGCTTAGTAGAAGGAAGGCCCAACATGTAATCCATGGAGATAGATTCCCAAGTTTGACTAGGAGTAGGTAGAGGAGTATATAGGACTTGCATATTTATGGTTGATTTGGAAATGGTGTAGGTCATGCAGTATCTAATGTACTTCCCGAAATCCTGAAGAAGTTTCAGCTCTACAGTACCACCATTGTTTTCTCTGCTCTGAAGTGTCTAGCGACCCGATTGTAGTGCGCCTTCCAAATCATCTCAGAACGCTCGCTTGAAGGAACATATATGTGTCCTAGGTGGCATAATAGTGCATCCTTGAGGTGAAAATTTGGAACTTGCTTCCCTTCCAAGAGTGTTTGGTATGTGTTGTCGAATTATGGATTGCTCTTGTAAGGAGGCAGCCACCCCGAAGTCTCGTGCCCATAGGATTCGAGCACAGTGATCAGCACCATGACTGGTGGTTGGATGAGGTGTTCTATAACATTATTAGTGTTTCCCTTGTACTTAATGTTCAAATCGAACTATTGCAGGTAAGTGGACCATTTTTTATGGCAATCGTACTGCAACTTTCCTTATGTCTATATGAACTATAGGGGTCGATGGTCTATGTGGATGACCGTTTCCTTCCCCATAATGTAATGCTTCCGTTGATGTCAGGCTTGTAGAATGGAATGCACTTCTTTGTCATAAGTGGGATACTTTCAGACTGTGTCTGAAAGTGTCTCACTGTGGTAAGCCACTGGATGCCCATGCTGAGTAAGAACTGCACCAATAGCATAATCGAAGGCATCTGTCTCAATCTCAAATGGTTGTTGAAGGTCTGGTAATGTGAGAACTGGTGCAGAGCAAAGGCAATGCTTCAAATTGAAAAATGCCCTCTATTGGGTTTCGTACCAAAAAATCTTTTCTTTCGCTCCACCCTTGGTGACTTGACTTAAAGGCCACGTGATATGAGAGAACCCCAACATGAACTTGCGGTAGAAATTAGCAAGACCCAGAAAGTTGCAGATATTTGTTAGAGTGATTGGGACCGGCCAATCCCGAATGACTTGTATCTTGGCTCTGTCTACATGTGCACCTTTGTCATCAATGATATACCCCAGATATTGAACCTGGGTCATGCCAAAAGTGCATTTCTCCAAATTAGCACACATCTTGTGTTCTTGGTTTGTAGATTACTGTGGTGTGGTTTCTGAGAGAGTGAATTCGGATATTCCACAGTGTTCATCTTTTCATTCGTCGACGTTTCGAGTCTAGACCAAGACTCATCATCAGGACTGATTTACAAAGAAAAGAAAAGAAAAGCGAGTGATAAATATGGAATAGGAGGGCTGTATCGACTGTTTAGCTGACCAAATGGCTATTTAATAATATTTACTCTTATTTTAATTAATTCCTGAATTAATATCATATTATGTTTATTGAGTATATTACTATCTCTGCCCTAATTATTGTTGTTACTAATTTTGTTTGCTACTTATTATATTATGTTTTTTTATTTATAATTCCTCATGTTAGTGTTTTGTGTAATTAATTTTTTATTTTTAATTAGGTTTATATTATTATTGATATAATAAGTTTATTTTTATTGCCAAATTATTAATTAAAATTAAAATGTGAGATTAGTTATATGTTATTTTATTTAATTGATTAAATTAATTAATAAGTTCTATTTTAACCTAGTTTCCAAGTTTTTTAAGAGCTTGAGTAATGGTTTAGGTATTGATTTATTTATTTAATATTATTATTATTAATTATTTTTTTACTTTTTCTTTTTTCTACATAATCAACCTAGTTTAATCTTTATTAGAGAACATAGGTCATAGGATTATGTTCTACATGTTAATAAGGTTTTATTATTACCTAAGCATGATTTAAAATTAAAAATGTGGTATCAGTTATATATTACTTCTTCAATTAATTTAATTAATTATAGGCTATATTATCTTTGAACTAGATTTCAAAGTTCTTAAGAGATTAAGCTAAAGGTTATCTTGTGTTGTCGTAAGGTTTAAAGGACTTGCCAAATATAGTGGAGGTGCTCTTCCCAACTCTAGTTTAAGGTCAAGATGTCATCTAAATACACCACCATGAATGCATTGGTGAAGGGTCGTAAGATATCGTGCATTAATCTCATGAAGGTTGTGGGGGCATTCGTCAACCCGAAAAGCATGACCAACCATTCAAAAAGGCCCTCCTTGTATTTTAAGGTAGTCTTCATTGGAGGGTTCTATAGGCACCTAGTGATACCTGGACTTCAAGTCAATCTTGTTGAAATATTTGGCCCCCTTGAGTTGGTCTAGAAGGTCATCAATCCATGGGATTGGGTACCTATTCTGGACAACGATGTTGTTCAACCCCCGATAGTCAATGCAAAGTCTCCAGGTCCTATCCTTTTTATGTACCAATATAATTGAGCTCCCACAGGGTGATGAGCTTTGCCTAATGTTCCCTTTCTGCAACAGCTCCTGAATCTACCTCTTGATCTCATCATTCTCCAGAACAGAACATCGATAGAGAGGTCCATTGGGCAGTGACGTGCCAGGGGTCAGATCGATGGAGTGCTTGACCTGAAAATGCATAGGTACCCCTGTAGGTGAGGTGAAAATGTCCCTGTACTCCTCCATGACCTTTTACATCTATTGTTGTTGTGCGGAGGAGCCCTATCTGGAAGTCATGGCCACAACCTTCTACTTTCCCTGAGGGTGAATCATAAGGAGAATAAATTTCCTGGTCTGGTAAATGATCTTACTGCATTGCTTTGTTGTGATCAAATAATGGTAATAATCACAGAGTGAGTTCTAGACTCATATACAACATGTCGCTTCCACAAATATGGTTTTCCTAATAATACATCACAAAATTCAAGAGGAGCAACATCACACAATACCTCATCCGTGAAGGGCTTGATGTTGTAGGGAAGGGAAGGCGACATTGTTGGCTTACACAGAGATCTCGTCCTTGGTGAAACCACCCAATGGTGTACAATTGTGGATGTGTTTTCATCGGTAGACCCAGCCACTCCATGATCTCTACTGAAATGAGGTTCTTTTGGGTCCCACTATCAACAATGAACTGCAGTGGAGAACCCTTCACCCACATCTGTGAGTGGAAGAGGAGCTCCCCTCCTCTGAATCTTTAGGCTCATTCTTCTAGATCTTGGTGGTGGCCATGATGGCACTGGGCTCCCTGTCAATACCTTGATTCCCTTTATCACTCCCCTTGTGGGGTTTCGACTCACAGTCGGAACATGCGTCTGTTTTGGATGCCTTCATATCAGCCACTAGTGACTGCTTGGCCTCACACTCACTTGTGTTGTGAGTGGAGCTCTTATGTAACTCACACCATTTTCTTCTTTCCTTATTTGTCTTCATGGTGTTGTTATTTTCTTGTGACTTTGGTGGGTTTTCCTCGTTCACCCCGCCTTATCTTTGACCTTTTCTCTGTGGTTTGGGGGCGCCTTTTCCTTGCTTTGAATTTGCAGATATAAAGTCTCGCTTCTTTTGTTTAAACTTTTTCTTAATCTTGATGACGTATCGGTATGTTTTGTCGAGCGAGGAGATGTCCAGGAACTCCATCTCATCCTAGATGTACTTGTGTAGATAGTCATGGTACTTGAGTACCAAATTCCGCTCAGAAACCTTGATACCCAACTTCGTATAGAGGGTATGGAAAAAAATTATGAACTCCGACACAACTTGGTCCCTTCCCTGCCATAGCATGGTCCACTTTATGTATTTATCTTCATAGCTCCCAACAAGGTAATATTTTTCCTTGATGGCATCTAAAAAAGAATACGAAGTGGGTGTGGCTACAAATAGTGAGGATTCCATCTCGTACTTTTTTTCACAGTAGGTTTCCCACTAGTCCTTTATGTGTGGGTTGGCTTTGAGAAGTAAAAAAGTCATGAACTAAAAAATATCCTCCCAACATATTCAACCATTTATCTATGGTGTCTACATCTATCTGGCCCTCAAATATGGTAATATCAAAGTTAACTTGTACCTTGAAAGGTGTGGTGCCTCCAGAGTGCTTATTTGATGACGATGTGTTGCCTATGGGTAGCCGTCGAAGGATCTAGGCAAAGTTATCCATCATCGTGTTCCTCTGTCGCTTGAGGGCTTCCTCGAGAAATATTTTGAAAGGATCTCCTACCCCCTCATGTTTCTTTTCTTCCATCGTGGGAGGTCGTCAGAGTTTGCAAGTCTAGTCTTACAAAGGTTCAACCAGTTCGAGCCCTAACTCCTTATACCCTGACCTCATTGGGGATATTCAAAGAAAAACAGAGGAAGAGAAGACCGCTCTAATACCACTAATCTGAACTTAAACAAGAATGCAACAAATTATAGATATAACCATAAATACAGACATGCAACAGAAATAACACTTTATTTCATTAATATAAAAATATTGAAATATGCTTACAAACAAAATGGAAATAAACTAGCTCAAGCGATGGTAGCTTATCTCTGAGAAGAGATGCGTCAGATACATGACTCTGAATAGTGTTACAATGAGGCTCAAGGACCTATTTATTATTGAACAACAAGGGAAAACCCTAAATAACCAATAACCTAACCCCAAGAGATGGAACACCAAGAGTTTGTGGGTCCCATTGGGGTTAGTTGGGTAGTCAACTTCCCGGGGTCGTAACTTGGTCATATTATATTTGTTTGGTGTGTACAATACCTTGTTAGAAAGTTCTCTTCAATTACTACAATATTTTCGATAGGCCTATTGTCTACTTGCTACAGACCTCAAAAATCGTCGTTTAGGGGGTCAAAATTGCTCTGGAAGTTCAAGACCTGAAAAACTGCTAAAAATAGTAAATGCTGAAATAAACAAGGCAACAAATGAAACTAACTAGATGTCTAGGTGGAATAGGTGGGTGGCCACCAATATCCACCTGGATCATTTTATTAGGTGGATAACTTTCATTCTCCTCAATTTCTTCGCACTTGGCACAATGTTTAGTAAATTAATTAGCAATATTTAGAATTTAAATATTACCAATAATATATAATATAATAATGTTGAAGAATTTTGTGGAAAAAAATACATACAAAAGTGAAAAACATTGCAACACACTTGTATCACTACAAATAACATTTCCCTCTCACTATACTAGCCATTAAAAAAATGATTGTGTGGATAGCTTTCATTGTGCACAAAGATTTGTGCAGGAAGCTTTTAGTGTGCAGAGAGCTTTCATTATTAGGGAAAAACCTTTCATCAATTAATTACTAAAGTCTTTAGTGCAAAAGAAGTTGATTCTACAGAAGTGTGGAAAAATAGTTATTCTTCAGACTTCTACACTTCCTCCTAAAGCTAGCTAATAACATAGTGGTGCGGACCAACATTATTTATAGGTGTCGACATGAACAAACGTAATTTTGTGAAGAGAAAACTTGTTGAGTTAATGTGAGTGTATGATTTGTGTGGAAGGTTTGTCATTATGTGGAATACAAAGTTACACACTGTGAAAGCTTGAAAGCTTCCTCCCCGTAATGGACTTCCTCCAGAGTCTTGCATCGCACTTCTGCACTTCCTCCTAAAGCCTACTAATAACAAGTGGTGGGGACCAAAATTGTTTATAGGTGTCGAAATGAACAAAAGTATTTTTGTATGTTTTATGATTAAAAAACTCATTTACGAGTGTGAGTGTGTATGAATTGTGTGGGAGGTTTTTCATTGTGCAGAATGTTGAGGTCCACACAGTGAAAGCTTGAAAGCTAATCATAAACAAAATTTTCACTATGCGAAGAGATTTTTGCCAGCATTTGTTTATATGTAGAGAGTTTTGTGCAGACATATTTCATTTTGGAGGGAGCATTCATTGTACAAAGCAGCTTTACTCAATTCACTATTGATATTCGGAACATGAAGATATAAATTATTTAGTATTAAAATATTACCAATAATATCATATGGGTCCACCGATTTCCTGGTTGGTATTGTGAATATCGTATGGGTTCTCACAATGGACTTCCTTGGTAGTCTCGCAC
The DNA here is from genome assembly GCA_000404065.3 of Pinus taeda. NCBI lineage: Eukaryota > Viridiplantae > Streptophyta > Pinopsida > Pinales > Pinaceae > Pinus > Pinus taeda. The sequence goes on from APFE031406994.1 coordinate 63,297, forward strand.
CGCACTTCTGCACTTCCTCCTAAAGCCAACTAATAACATAATGATGGGGATCATCATTGTTTATAGGTGTCGACATGAACAAAATTATTCCTCCGCAATAGTGGACTTCCTCCCAGTGTATGAAAAGCTTCCTTTGCATAGTGGACTTCCTCCACAGTGTCACACATATTCCTAATTACACAAAGATAACCATAAACAACACTTTTACTGTGTGGAGATATTTTCATTGACATTTCTACATATGTAAATAGTTTTGTGTAGACACATCCCATTGTGCATAGAGCTTTCGTTGTACATAGTACCTTTACCCAATTCACTAGAAATATTCATAACACAAGAGATGGATTATTTAGTATTAAAATATTAAGCACATTGGACTTCCTGTGCAGTCTTGCACATATTCCTAATTACACAAAAAATAACCATAAACAAAGCTTTCACTATGCAAATAGTTGTGTGCGGATAGCTTTTCACCGACATTTCTACATATGTAGAGAGTTTTGTGTAGATGAATTTCATTGTGCAGAGAGCTTTCATTATATAGAGTACCTTTACTCAATTAACTAGTGATATTTGAAACACGGAGATATGGATTATTCAATATTAAAATATTACCAATAATATTGCATGGTTCCACCACTTGCTTGACTATTATTACAAATAGATATTAACAAATGCTTGTGCAGAGAGTTTTGTGCCGAGAGATTTCAATGTGCGGGTAGCTTTCACTGGGTGGAAATCTTTTAATCAATTAATTAGTGGTAGAGGAAGGGACTATGTTGAATGACAATTATTCCCCTTGTTACATTAACGTTTAGATTTAACCATTAGTAATTATTTTTCTTTACCTCTCTACATTATTTATTTGCATGCTTGGATTAGACTCTCCATCTCAGTCCTGATGATGAACTGCATTGGGTGGTTTGAAATGCGTCGAAAAAAGATTTAGGAATGTGGTTTTACTGAAAAAACTTCTTGGGAAAATTGAATTTGTTTAGACTTTAACAAAATTTCTAAAAATATTTTTTATTAATAGGAAAATTTATTAGAGTCCCAGGGTGGGGGGAAACTCAACTGGTGATCAAAGTAATATGAAAGCTATGAAAAATAAGAGATCCAAGGTTCAAACCCCCTATTTGTAACCCGATTTACGGATAGGAGGACATGCTATAGACCCACAAATATTTACAAGTAGTTATGTGTCAAGTGGGTTCTTGAATTCCTCTAGGTCATCAAAAAATATAAAATAAATTAAATAAATAAATAAGAAAAATTATTATAATTCAGTTGCTAATTATTAGTGGAGATACTTATCATTGTTTACTATTCATAAAAGCAAGTTGAATCATCATAATTATTTAAGGAAAACCATACCATTTAGAATGACCATTTGGTGATTCACAAGGAGGTAGGCTTTCACTTTTACCATGCCATTTAGATTGACCCCTGATGATCATAGAAGTAGGTTTTCACTTTTTCTAAATAATTTAGTTCTTGGACTGTAACCTATTTACTTAGGTCTAAGAAAAAATATAAATATGAATCTTGAATATATATATATATATATATATAATATATATATATATATATAGTATATATTATATATTATATATATATAGTTATTTTATCTTTGAAATTTCTATCAAATTTATGTTATATTCTTTTATTAATTTCATATAAAAAAAGTGTAATTTGAAAGATCATCATTTTTACCAAGTAATAACAATTGGAACAAATAAAAAAATAAAATATAAACTCATTAATGCTTAAAAATTAAAGTTCAGGTTGGGAGGGGTTATCATTCTCTCTTTGAAGAATAGTTAAATATGCCTATACATGGAATCTTGGAACATCTTCTAATAATCTTATTGAAGTGTACGTGCTTTTGTAAGATCTCAAAAGTAACTAGCACCCTATACATTCAATATTTGATCACACTAGGGGGTTCAAAAAATGTTATTTGACTCTATTTTGGGTACAAATCTTTTGGACTTCAGGTTAGCTTCTATATTTATGAGAATCTAAAAAACTTTGATCCTCATCCAACAATCCCCAATGCTAAGTTCTATCATGTTCTTTGGGAAAATAATCACTTTGTAACCAAGTATTCAAATAAGGAAAATTGATGAAATGAGGGGAACATTGTTATTAATGACAAGGTTTTCCACCTACTTATTCCATGACGTTGTGTTTCATCTCATGTAGTTTTAAATTGAATGGACACATGATCCTTGGGTTGAGTGAAAAAATATTTGATATCTCCCTCATTGTGAAAATTTGGTTTCTCCCATGTTACATGTGTCACTCCCAATTTTCTTCAATTATGAAACAATTCTCCAAATCCTACACAATCAAGGTGGGACTAAGACTCAAAGGATGGATATTGCTTGATGTTGGCTATGGCATTTTAGTTTGTGGCCTTGGCTTGTTTTGGTTGACTAATCTATAAAATACCATGAATATTCCATTGGAATAGTTATGCACATCATATCTTATACAATTCTTAAATCTTATTCTATGCAAATTAAATTTTCCTTAGATGTTAGATTGTTTATTAGTTTTGTTTGAGTTTTATGAAAAAACTAAAATGTGAAATTGAAAGAACAGGCACAAGTATACACCATCCACACAAATGAGCACAATATTTATCTTAGGAAACCTAATAAGGGAGAAAATACAACTAAAAGGTGAGGCCTATACTCTACTCTCTTTGCTTTAGTTGTACAATGCACATACAAGGGATATAAACTCACTATGAAGTTACCTTTTGACATTGTGGTTTGAACTAGTGCTAAAAAATCATTTTGAATCTATGGCCTCAACTACTACTACAGAATCATACTCCTCCTCCTTTGTTATGCTCACAAAATACCGCTCTAACATGTGTTTCTCAACTATGGAACAAAATACAATGCAAAAGAATGAAGTCCCTTCTCCTCCTAGTGGTCGAGTAATAACATAGCTTGATAGCCATTTAGGTGTAGGGTTTTAACTTACCCAACCCTTAATTGTGATAAGGTTTTGGACCTTCTATAATATTCTCAAAAGTAAATACATTCCCCAAATGGAAAAAAAAATCACATCTCCTTGACATAGATGTGGAAGTGGCTATCCCACTAACTAATGAAAAGGAAGTGGTCTTTGTGAATCGTCTAGTCATATTGGAATATGTGGAAATAGGTCCTCCCAATTAGATGACCCACTAATTCCTGACATCATGTGAGGATTACTAAAATATGAAAATGAATCATTAAAGGGTCCAATGACCTGAATGAGTAAAGGGTTAAAATAACTAATCAAAGGAGTATTAAATTTGGGCAGAGAACTCTCATAATTGACTTCTATCCCCACTTGTTTACTCTCCTTTAATTTTGATTGATCTTGTTGACGGTGATGGACCCGTCAACATTCAGGGGATCTCCCTAGTATGAAGTCCCAACTAGACCTCACACCATTTGGTGTAGGAGTCCCATCTAGTATGATGGCCCAGTTGCATTATCTTAAAGATATGCCTTAGCTCTTACTTGTTAGCACGTGAGAGTGGTCTGCTTCATCTTTGAACAATGAGGTCTGCGTGCTTGGTGAGTGCTAGTGTTACTTGTGTTAAGGTTCTTTCATCGCAGAGGGAGACGGTGGAGGTGAGTCTCCAGTCGAAAGGGAAGAAGTTCCAACTCTGTCAGAGACGCACAACACATCAAGACATGCATATCCTCTAGAGGAGTAGTCCACATGGATGCAGCAATCACAACACAAAAGATAAGGTAGCACGTACAACACCCAGCGGAACAGTCTGCGCGAGTGCGAAAGTCATTATAACAAGTTTATGAGAAAGGTTTTGTCTGATGTCTAGTGAGGAAACCCACGTGAGCAAGACAACATTAACAACTCATACAACACATTTTCATAAATATATGTATTAGAGCAATTGAAAGAGTTCAATTGTTTAACACAAGTTAAAGCAACATGCATTACAAGTGTTTAAGATTAATCTTACAAATAGTTACAATACATGTGTGAAAATGTGTTGGCCTGTTATCAAGCTTATGAATTAAGCGAATGTTCCAAGACACATTGGTACACCATACAACACTAACCCCATGAAAGGGGCATTGGAGCCATTGCTCGATCCTCAAAGAAAAGACTACAGACTCTCAAGGCTATATGGGAGGAGCCAAGGTGAAAATTCTTTTGCATGTACAAAATGAGGGGTATTTATAACCAAGGGTAAAACTGACCCTTGTGACTGTTCAAATTCCCTCATGATTGTTTGACTTTCATGACTTTTCAACTTTACATGACTCTTCAGATTACAAGTGGGTCTCTTGGAATTCCACATTACATTACATTGATTTACAACAGTATGGCCCACAATAGTGATGTGGCCAACCTGACTCATGACACGACTCGACACGATAGTGTTGGTGTGTTCATGTTGCTAGTGGTGTCCATGTCGAGTTGCAGTGTTGATAAGTGATGGATGTCCTCTTGGTGTATCATAGCTTCACCTTTGCATGGAAAGGTGTGCAGAGCCTTTGATGGTCTTGGTGGTTCGCTTGATGTTGCATGTGCACATCGCTCCTTTGCTTGTACTTTGGCATGCTTCACATGTTTGTATGTTCATGAAAAAATATCCTCACATGCATCATTCATTCGTCCATTCACAAACAAATCTCCTCGCATGTGCTCTCCTTGTTCATCTCGTCCATCATCGCGTCATGTCTTATCCATGTACATGTATCTGTAATCAGTGATGAAAAGACGAATTCAAATCCATAAACCTCCTATTCTACCATGATGCATTGTTGTTTGCTTACGGATGTAGGTGACTGGGAGAGAGGACAAGGCTATGAAACTGAACGAGGCAGATTTCAAGCTGGGATGCGGGCTCCAGGCACTACCGGTAAAAAATTCACAGAAGTGACTAGTAGACTAAGATGGACAATCTGGATCAGTTATGACTGTCCGTAGGATCTAGCTCAGCTGGCAAGTAGATCTATGCATTTGGGGGAAGCAGTGCAGGAAGCAGAGAGGCTTCCCAGCAAAAACTGCACAATTCCTCCAAGGAGCTGGCAGTGGGTTGCACGAGCCTTTCCGGGAAAAAATGCACACTTTTTCAAGGGAGATGGCAGCGGGCTGTAGGAGTGTTTCTGGTGAAAACTGCGCAAATGTTGGGAGGCTAGCCTGCTGGACATCCCATCGTAATTTTTGAGCTGAGCGGGATGCTGGGTTGCTAGACATCCCATCACAATTTTTAGCTAAGCGGGATGCTGGGCTGTTGGAAATCCATCGAAGTTTTTGAGATGAGTGGGATGTTGGGCAACTAGGTGACTACTCATGAAAGCTGCATAGTTTTCTGGGTGAGCAGCAAGCCGACTGTCTGGGTGACTGGCTGGAAAAACTACGCAATTGTTTGAGGGAGACAGGGATGGACACAAGTTGTTTGTCTGGCATGTCAACTCAATTTCTTCAGTCAGTGGAGTAGGCAAGGTCTACAATGTTTGCGCAAATTTTTGGGGGGAGTGAGTCCCAGGGTCACTGCCTAATCAAACTCTCTGATTGACCAGCTGGGGGGTTGGTTGATTCGCTTGCGTGCAATGCAACTTGAGATGGCTTGCTGAGAAACTTCTGCGTTGTTTCAGGTGACAGTCAATTCGGTCGATTCTAGGATTTCACAATGCGGGCTGCCTAGGAGACAACCTCAAGCTCTGCACAATTCTGGGTAGCAGGACATGTTCACTAAGTGCTGACATTACGCAATGCAGCTCAACAAGGGTACAACTATTGGAGAGTGATCCGGTCATTAACTTCAGCAAAATAACTAAGGTGTGAATGAGTGAACTTGTGCATACATGATCTTGCGAACACACTCAACATGACTTGACGGAAAGACACCTCAAACCATCAAGACAACATATACTAAGTGTGACTGACTAACGGTGCAAGTGACAAGCATAACATTTGTGATAGAATGTTGAACAACCACGATGATGCTTGCGTGGCAATGCATACAACTTCGTGTGTGAGTGTGACAGATGTTTACATAGTTAATACAACTTGTACACATGAAGTGGGACCTTGTGCATGACCAGAACATGGTTGCAAGTCTAACATTGTGACCAACATGCAAAAGGATGTTCGTTGAACGGTCAAGCGAGGAGGGTGCAAAGACTCAACACGAGCTCACGGGGTGAGCCTGAGTGCTTGCAAACATCAAGTAAAAACCCAAGGGAGGCTCCGCAATTGGACACAGGACAAAATTTGGAGGGTGTTGCAGCGGCTACAACATATCTATAAATTGTCATGGATATTCCATTGGAACAATTTGTCATAAAATATATATTATAATTGTTGAAAGTTTACTATGAAACAATTTTTTCCTTAGGTCATAGATTAATTAATTATTAATTTTTCGTTAATTTTATGAAATAATTGAAATATGAAAATGAAAGAAATAGGGACAAGAAAACAAGATTTATATCGGGAAGCCTAATACGAGAGAAAAACAAACTAGAGGGTGAGGCCTATCCTCTACCTTATTTTCTTTAGTTGTAAAATTAAGATATAAAGAAATGTGAACTCACCATATAGTTACCTTTTCATATTGTGGCCTAAATGACTACTGCAAATCCTCCTCCTCCTCTATTATGCTCACAAAATACCACTTTTAGATGTTTTTCTTAGTTATAGAACAAGATACAATGTTTAAAAATGGAACCCCTTCTCCTCTTAGTGGCTTCGCATTTAGCATAGCTTAATACACATCTAATAGTAAGGTATTGAATTCCTCAACCCTCAATTGTGATAAGGTTTTAGACCTTCTAAAATATTCTCAAAATTCCACATGTGACTAGCCCCAAATGTGTGAGTAATGGGGCTTGACAGGGCATTCAATCATACATAACCATGGTGGTCAACAGGGTACGTCAACTTGCAGGGAGCATAACATTTGTATATGAGCTTTGATCATGGGGGCTTCACTGGGGAAGCAATACCATACCACGTGGGTTCATATTGGGGGATATATATTGAGGAAAAAATGGCATAATATATTAGGGGATATATAGGGGGTAAAGGGTTTTTATATTGGCAGGTATAAAAAATGGAGCTCAAAGTTAATGAAAAAATATAAAGGGGTATAAAAAAATGTTAATGAAAAAAGGGATACCTACAATATCTAGTGGAAGTAGGGGTTTTTTAAATTGGGAAGGTGTATTTGGTTCGTATTGGTAGGGGATTAAATAATGTGATTTTTAGGGATAATTTCCAATATGTAGTCAAATTAAGGGTATTGTTTAATATGCCACGAACACTCATGATAGGTCAGAGGTTCATTGAGTGAAGTCCCCGTGGCTTTGATTGAGGTGCTTTTTTCACTATTGGAAATATATGAGTGTGTAGATTAACAATGAGGGTATGTGTGTAAGTTCCAAACAATGCAACCCTAGAGAATGTCATCTGATGCCTCAAAAATGGATCCAAAAGATTTCGAATACAAGTTTTCCAAACGGGGATCTGCTACTAAAATGATCCATGCATACCAACTCCTTCAATTTTTCCATTGAGAAAATACCAATATAGATGGAAAATTATATATTCATCCAATCCGAATGATCCTCCTAAATTTTAGATTAATGGAATGGTGGTTTTTCTAGCGAACTTACAAATAAGTGGTTGACCTCTTTCAATTCCACCTCTACTTTTTGGTAAGTATCAAGGAAAGGCTTAGCCCCTAGTCTTGAATTTTCATTGGTTGAATTTGTTCTTGTTGTTGGCTTGAGTCTTTTTTTGGGATTCTTTTTTCTAGGTTCTAGATGGTTCGTTTTGAAATTAAAGACCTTCCCTCCACATATTCCTAGGTGATTTCCTTAGATGTCTTTGGTAGTGTTGACATTGGTAGTGGGGGTTTGTTGTTGTTCTAGTCACCTCTCATTGTGATAGAGAAAGGGGGTTCCTACTTTAATTTTGGTGTGTATTTTATCTTTTCTCAATTTGTGCACATTCGTATTAATGGAATTCTTCTCTATCATCTCTCCATGGAATCTAGTGAGGACACTCAATTGATGCTAAGGCATGAAGGACAAATAGAAAGAAATATTGCGTCAATTCAAGTAGTATCTAGGGAAATTCAAGAGCACAAGACTAGAATATCAACTCAGTTGGAAATTATCATGGGTGTTTTGATGTAAATGTTAGGTCCCTATAATACTTGTGTATTTCCTTTTCTGTTATTGTAGTGCCCATGTAGCCCCCATATTTTTGTGGTGTTAGTAAATGACAGTAAGTGATTTAATCCACTACATGAGCTTTCACTGATCAAAAATGGCTCAATATGATGGAGAATACACAAGCCTTTTAACAGCTTCAACTACATTAAAACCATGATCTTAATACCATGAGTCACTAATACTAGGTGCCCAAAACCACAATTGTAACAATAACCGTTGACACAACCTCAAATCCATCATAGGGTCAATTTTATCTAACAATCCCCCCTTTAAACTTGACTTTGGTTTTTCCTTGGAAAAATCTATCCAAATTAACCATGTGAGTCAGCCACCACCACTTACCTCCAAGCCCTACCCAATCAACGTAAGGGTATTTGAAAATCTCACATGTTTTCCTAGTTGAGCATGTTTTATCATACCATCACATGTGTCCCCTAATCACCTAAATGGACATTTAGACTTTACAAGTGATTACCGGGTACGCATGCCTTATCACGTCTTACAGTAGTATGCCCATTTACATGAAAAATTTTGAACTCCACCATTTACATGAAAATTTTTGAACTCCATTAATAATTAGTTTTTCTTTTGTTTCTATCCTAGCCTTCAGCCTTCATTCCCTCATTTTTCCATAGGAAACTTACTTGATGTCCTTCATGCTTCCAAAAAAATGTGCATCTCACCTCGTGAGACTGTTATCTCACTATATAACCATTCTCTTGTAACTGAATGCCCTTAATGAGTCTCTTCATAACCCAAGAAATTATTGGATTTCACCATCACAAGTCTCTTTAATAAATAGCCAAAAAAATAGTGTATTCCAGTAGCCAATCTGCAATAGAAAGGCATTCAACCATTCATTCATATGGTCACACTGCTCACTCTCAGTAACATGAATCACAAATACCAACAACCAACTCCCATAGTTGTTGTACCTATCACTGGTGACTCGAACCTCAACTGCGCTAGTCTTCTTTCATGGAAATGATTTTTTTTGCATCTCCATCATCAATTTCACTTCAACTTATTTTCAAAGTTTAGTTTATTCAACATATTCATCAAATTTAGGGATAATGAGCTACTGGAACACATGACTTGGCCTGTTCTTTCTTCATTATCATGTTGCACTTCCAAAAACATAATAAATCTCAACCACAACCATGTCCAATCTCATGCAACTCTCTATTGTTGAATCCACAACTGCCTCATCCTCGACCTTCCTCATTTGGAGTAGCCCTTGATTCCCTAAGAACTTGGGTTAGAGGAAGGAGATTCGATGGCAGTTTTCCACTCCCCACCACAAAAGGTTGTTTCTTCTTAGAAGCCATTGCTTTTGGTTTGTCTCTTGTAGTAGTGATGGTGTCTAACAATGCCAGTGATGTCCAACAATGCCAATGAATCGCCATTGTCATCATCGCCCAGCAGGTCAATTTGGATTTTTTTCATGGCCATCGCACCTGCAAATTATACTTTACAGGCTTACAATCCTAATGGAAAAACCGTAAAGGAAAACTTTTTATGGGCTACAAATTTGTCGTTGTTAAAGCTTCACCCATGATTGTTATATTTCGTCATGATTGTTTTATTATATTTCACCACCGCAATTTTTTTCCTTCCCATCGCAAACCTCAGAGTTGCACACACATATCTTTCAATAAAAATCTTCCACAAACCCTTGTCATAGTTTCTCCAGTATCTTCAGCATCTGCTAACGAATTGTTAAGGCAATCAAGTCTGATTCACCCACGTAGTCTCCCTTTCCTCCTTTTTGCAGTTAGGGTTCACACATCTACAGAGGTTTGAAGTTAGAATTATTTTTTCTCTATGTAATCACAATGTGGTCCCTGCACTCTTATCCACCTTTGGTTCTAAAACAACACAGTGGCTTCGGGTACTTGGTCACAAATCCCTTATTATTGCTCGCACCATAAAACAATGAATGGGATCACACCCATTCCATGCACTCGCATCATGCTCCTCATCAAACCATCACTCAATCATCCATGTTGGTTTGTTCAATGAACCATTGCTTCAACCAGCGTTGCTAATTTGTGTAATGAAGTCCATTTTTGGGGACAGTGCATCTATAGGAACAATTCCATGAGAAGCAACCAGTGCTTTCATACTTTGCTCACCATGCTCTAATACCACTTGTTGGTATTTGATCCATTAATAATATAAGTAAGAAATAAAAATGCAGTTAAAAGAGAAACTCAATCACATAAATGAATACAGGAATTTACGTGGTAAAACCTTGACAATGTGTTAAGGAAACCTCCATGGGGCAAGGGATTGGAATTCTTATTACGAGTGGTATCAGAGCATGGTGAGAAATGTATGAAAGCATTGGTTGTACCTTCTCATGGATTTGTTCCTATAGATGGACTATCCCCAAAAATGGACTTCGTTGCATAAACTAGCAGCATTGGTTGAAGCAATGGCTCGTTGCACAAGCGAACTAGGTCGATTGGGCAATGGTTCAATGAGGAGCATGATGCAAGTAAATGGGATTGGTGTGATCTCATTCATTCTATTTTGGTGTGAGAAGCAATAAGAGATTTGTGACCAAGTCCCAAAGCCATAGTGTTCTTTCAAAGCCAAAGGTGGATAAGAGTGTAGGCACCACACTGTGATTACATAGAGAAAAAAAAACTGACTCACAAAGACTGCATGGAGACTTCAAACCTCTGCAAATGTGTGAACCCTAACTGCAAAATGGAGGAAAGGGAGACTACGTGAGCGAATCAGACTTGATTGGCTCAACATTCATTAGCGGATGCTGACAATATTGGAGGAACTATGACAGGCTTTGTGGAAGAGTGTTATTGGAAGACCACTGTGTGCAACTCTAAGGCTTGAGATGGGAAGGAAAAACTCTATAGTGGTGAAAGATAATAAAAACAATCAGGACGAAATATCACAATCGTCATTGAAGCTTCAAGGGCAATAGATTTGTAGCCTGTAAGACTTTTTCCTTTACGATTTTTCCATTAGGATAGTAAGCTTATGAAGCATAATTTGCAGGTGTGATGGCCATGCAAAATCCAAATTGACCTATTGGGTGATGATGTAGTATACCTAGGGGGAATAATATGGGGTGGAAAGGGAGGTACCCAAGGGAATAATGTAATAATGGGATGGGCCATAGTAATAAATAAGGTGGTTAACCAATATCATGTAAGGGACCACAAGTAGTTAACAATAATGTAGTAAGCCCATGTTAATAGATAGATGGTATTGAGGGAACCATGGTAATGGCCCATGGTATTGTATGTATGAGGCCTATATAGAGGCTAGAGACTCCCCGTTGGGAGGTGTCAAGGAATATTGTATGAACAGGCATATGGCTTGTGGAGTGTTCTCCTTCCTTAAGGAGCGAATGTATGGTGTTGCCCTACAAAATAATTTCCAAACCAAAACCCCACGGCGTCAACCTTGTGGGGATATGGCATTGCAGAGTCGACCTTGCTATTTCCTTTAATCACACAAACAAACCTTTAAAACACTCATCATTTCGATCCAAACCATAACGTGAAATGGACTCCTCTTCTGTCAAACACTTCGCATCGTCCTCATTGTTTACTCGTTCGTCGTCTCACTCGACGAGCGAAGTCTACCGAAATTTAATTCAATCTGCATTTGAATTTTTTTTTTAAGTTTTTATTAATTATCCGTAACTTCAATTATTATTTCTAATAATATTATACTTTTCAATGGTTAGAACCATTTAAACACGTTACAAAGTTTTCTTAAAATATTTTTCTCCTGTTGTAGAAAACACTTTGTCACGATTATTTTTCTCTTCTATAAATTTATAGATACATCATTATATCTAGGATTTTAAAATTCATTATTATTTATATTTGTTAAGAAATATAATTTAATAAATATTGATTTTTTTAAATCATGTATTTTTTGAAATTAAGAAAATAGGTTAATAGACATCTTAGGGACTTGACATTTCACATAGCTTAATAGACATCTAAGAGTAAGGTCTTGACTTCCTCAACCCTAAATTGTGATAAGGTTTTGGACCTTATAGAATATTCTCAAAAGTCCACATGTGGCTAGCATCAAATGTGTGAGTAATGGGGCTTTTCATGGCATTATACATAACCACGGTGGTAAACAAGGTAATTCAACTTACACGGGGCATAACATTCGTATATGAGCTCTGATTGAGGTGTTTTTTGCAATGTTGGAGAGATCTCGGTGTGTAGATTAACATTTAGGATACATTTGTAAGTTCCAAACAATGTAACCCTAGATAATGCCATTTGATGCCTCAACATGGATCCAAAAGGTTTTGAATCCAAGTTTTCCAAATGGGGACTTACCACTAAAATGAGCCTTGCATGCCAACTCCTCCAATTTTTCCACTAAGAAAATACCAAGATAGATGGAAAATTATATATTGATCTAATCTAAATGATCCTCCTAAATTTTAGATTGATGGAATGGTGGTTTTTCCAACGAACTTACAAATAAGTGGTTGACCTCTTTCAATTCTACCTCTACTTTTTGGTAAGTGTCCGGGAAAGACTTAACCGCTAGTCTTGAATTTTTACTGTTGAATTTTTTCTTCTTGTTGGATTGGGTTTTTTTGGGGATTTTTCTTTTTGGGTTCTAGATGGTTGGTTTTGATATCAAAGACCTTCCCTCCCCATATTCCTAGGTGATTGCCTTAGATGTCTCTGGTAATGTTGACATTGGTAGTGGGGGGTTGGTGTTCTAGTCACCTCTCATTGTGATAGAGAAAGCAGATTCCTACTTTAATTTTGGTGTGTAGTCTATCTTTTCTCAATTTCAACACATTCTCCTTAATGGATTGTTTCTCTACCATCTATCCATATAATCTAGAGAGGACACTCAATCGATGCTAATGAGGCAGGAAGGACAAATAGAAATCAATAGTGCCTCAATTCAAGTAGTATCTAGGGAAATTCAAGATCACAAGACTAGAATATAAACTTAGTTGGAAATTATCATGGGTGTATTGGTGTAGTAGTAAAGGTACATTAGGTCATTGGACGATGAATGTGTGATGCTTCGTAGTATCATATTTCTTTTCTAAAGCAAGAAAATCCCTACAATACTTAGGGCTACTAACATAGCCTCTATTGGTATTATCTCAAGGCTTTGATGTGTAACAACATCATCATATGTAGACAAAACCAAGCCACTTGGAAGAACCTAATGGCGGTCTGTAAGAGGGTACAATTCCACCCTTGCAGGATTCTTTTAGGTTTTGAGATGCTAACATGTTTGTTTTAGTTGGAGGAAGATGAGCTCTTAGCTAATCACAAGCTTTTTAAGTTAGATTCCATAACCAAAATACAATTTCAACTAATCATTTGTATCTAATAAACACCTAACAACCTATCTAATTATTATTGTGTCTACTCGAGAGGGGGCTCATATTGCATTTAGAAGCACCTAGTGTTTAACTCCATACATGAAACTCAAATATTAGAACTTTAGAACCTGGTTACAACTGAACCTCCTATTATATTTGAAACTACACACACAAACCCTCCTTTTTTCTTCTAATTTTATCTTAAATGACCCTTTGGTGATTCATAAGGAGGTAGGCTTTCACTTTTACCACACCGTATAGATTGACCCCTTGGTGATTCATAAGGAAGTAGGCTTTCACTTTTGCTAAATGCCACACCATTATTATTTAAGGAAAACCACACCATTTAGAATGACCCTTTGGTAATTTGCAAGGAGGTAGGCTTTCACTTTTACTGCACAATTTAGATTGATCCCTTCGTGTGTCATAAGGAAATAGGCTTTCACTTTTGCTAAATGCCTTTAGTTTTTGGACTGTTAACCTATTTGCATAGGTCTAAGAAAAAATATAAATATGAATCTGGAATATAGGTTTTATTTATGAAATTTCTATCAAATTTATGTTATATTCTTTTATTAATTTCATATAAAAAAGTGTAATTTGAAAGATTATATTTTTCACCCAGTAATAACCATAGATTATATTTATCTATGGCTTTTGCATTTATCTGGCCCTCAAATAAGGGAATATCAAAGTTAAATTGTACCTTGCAAGGAGTTGCATTTATCTGGCCCTCAAATATGGGAATATCAAAGTTAACTTGTACCTTGCAAGGAGTGGTGCCCCCAGAGTGCTTGTTGGATGAAGATGCATTGTATGTGGGTAGCTGTGGAAGGATCTGGGCAAATTTATTCATCATCACGTTCCTCTATCGCTAGAGGACTTCCTCAAGCAATATTTTGAAAGTATCTCCTGCCCTTTCGTCTTTCTTTTCTTTCTCCATGGCAGGTCATTAGGGTTTGCGAGGCTAGCTTTGCAAAGGTTCAACCAGTTCGTGCCCTAACTCCTTATACCCTGACCACTCTTGTTAGGCCCCTATACTGCTAGTGTAACCCCTTATTGTTATTAATACAACCCACTTATTATATTGATGTACCCATGTAGTGCCCATATTGTTACTATTGTTCCCCATAGAAGCCCACTATTGTTATTATTGTGCCCTTACATTATTATTGTTATGTCAGCTTTGATTATGTTATGAGCCCTTAGACTCCTATATATAGAAAGGAGGTCTTTTCATTTGTATCATCCAAGAATTGTTCATTTATGTAATGTAAAGGAGGTTGCCCCCTCAAAGAGGCTGAATTCTAAGGCGTTGATCTATCTTTTCTATATTTTCTTGAGTCGGTTCATAACAACTCTGATGCAAAGAAAAATAGAGAAAGAGCAGACCACTCTGATACCACTGATCCGAACTTAAACAAGAACACAACAAATTACAGATATAACCATAAATACCGAAATGCAGCAGAAATAACACTTTATTTCATTAAGATAAAAATATTGAAATATGTTTTAAAATATAATTTAATAAATATTAATGTTTTTAAATTATATATTTTTTGAAATTAAAAAAATAAGGTAATGGTTTAACATTTAGAAGTATTTGGTAGGAGTAAAAATCTATAGATATGGTTTTTTTGTATAAGGATGATGAGTTAGTGTGCATTTAGATATACCAACCAATAATAACTGTCCCCGCTACTAATTTGACATTCATAGATAACAACCAATAATAACATTCCCCATTACTAATTTGGCATTCACAAACAACAGCGAATAATAACAGTCCCCATTACTAATTTGGCATTCACAAATAACATCGAATAATAATAGTCCCCACTACTAATTTGGCATTCACAACTAACAGCCAATAATAACAATCCTTACTACTAATTTGACATTCACAAATAAAAACCAATAATAAAAGTCCCAAATACTAATTTGACATTCACAAATAAAAACCAATAATAACAATCCCAACTATTAATTTGTCATTCCCAAATATGAATCAATAATAACAATCTCACTACTAATTTTAATAAATTATAATAAACTTTCTCACCCAAAAAAATCAATCATATGAATCAATTATATGCTTACTACATATATTTTTCAGAATACTATTTAATTTATTGACTTTTATTAGCGATTTAAATGTTTAACGACTTTTATTAGCGATTTAATTTATGACTGCACACTGAATCAATCATATGCTTACTACATATATTTTTCAGGATACTATTTAATTTATACTTATTAATGTTTATGGACTTTTATTAGCGATTTAAATGTTTATGGACTTTTATTAGCGATTTAATTTATGACTGCACACTAATTCAAGTAAGCGTGAACTTTCAAAATCGTGTTGTGTATCTACCACACCGCCGAATCAATGAAAAGTGTGAGTGAGTTTTAGCGAAAGTTCATGACGCAAATCGGCAGCTCCTGTATGTCGTGAAGATAGCGACTGCGTTTTATAATTCCAGTGGCAATGAATAATAAGCCAGTTGTTTTTAGTGGAGTTGTTTATAGTGGAGTTGTTTATAATGTGATTTTTTGGAAATTCTTGTGACGGAATTTGGTGGAAGAAATTGAGGTTAAATCTTGATTTGTTGCCGTTAAAATGGTTTTTTAACTGCATATTTGGATTCAGCACCCTAAAAAACTTCTGGGATTTTGACCGGAAAAACCTCTGGGATTTTGACCGGAAAAACCCACCGGAACGGCTTTCAAAAAGTGGCATTATAGACACTTTTTTAGTTTGATTTTTTGGAGAAAAAAAAAAATTATAAATTTTTTTGGTTTAATTTTTTTAAAATTAGGGGAATATACTGAAATTACAAATTTGAAGGGTAATCTCTATACAATTTAAGTGCATAAGTAAATTGTTTTTAGGTTGATTTTTTGGAAAAAAAATTGTAAATTATTTTATCTAATTTCTTTAAAATTCCACGAAAATATATTAAAATCACAAATTTGATGAATAACCCTTATACAATCTAAGTGTTTTTGAGAATATTAAATCCATATATAATTAAAAAAAAATAAGTAACACATTTAAAATTAAATTTTCTACGAAATTAAAACACTACGAAATCCAAAAAGTCACTAAAGCCTGTGTATTAATGAGTTTTAGCCTCTGTATTAATGAGTTTTATTTTGACGAACTCCAATGGCCGACCTCTTTTCTTAATCTTTTTCTATTGTTTACGCTGGTGTTCAAATATGTCACGAAAAGAAATTTGCGAACTTAAAAAGCGCGATTTTAAAAAGCATGTGGTCAAAGGTTGGAATTAAACAGATTCAGAAAAGAGAATCACTTCAAATTTGGATTTAAAGATATAGCAAGTCACTTATCATCTTCCATCTGAATGCATAAATACATTTCGTGTCCTAAAAGCCGAATAATACAAAAATGTTAAGAAATATAAATTTTAAAATTTTTAAAATTTGAGTTATAAATATATATATATATATATATATATTATAATTATTACTTCAAAAATTATATATAGTTTAAAATTTGATTTTTTTATAAATTAAAATTATTAAAAATATATCAAATCAAATGTGAATTTGATATATGGTTATTTTTTGATATTGTAGTTTAAATGATTGTTATAATTTTTTTTCCTCTCTTCTATTATGCTCACAAAATATCATTTTTAGATGTTTTACTTAGTTATAGAACAAGATACAATGCTAAAGAATAGAACTCTTTTTCATTTTAGTGACTTGGCATTTCACATAGCTTAATAGACATCTAATAGTAATGTCTTGACTTCCTCAACCCTAAATTGTGATAAGGTTTTGGACCTTCTAAAATATTTTCAAAAGTCCACATGTGGCTAGCCCCAAATGTGTGAGTAATGGGGCTTGCCATGGCATTATAAATAACCACAGTGGTCAACAAGGTAAGCCAACTTACACGAAGCATAACATTCGTATATGAGCTCTGATTGAGGTGTTTTTTGCACTGTTGGAGAGATCTCGGTGTGTAGATTAATGTTTATGGTACGTTTGTAAGTTCCAAACAATGCAACCCTAGAGAATGTCATTTGATGCCTCAACGTGGATCCAAAAGGTTTTGAATCCAAGTTTTCCAAACGGGGGCTTATCACTAAAATGAGCCTTGCATGCCAACTCCTCCAATTTTTCCACTGAGAAAATACCAAGATAGACGGAAAATTATATATTGATCTAATCTGAATGATCCTCCTAAATTTTAGATTGATGGAATGGTGGTTTTTCCAACGAACTTACAAATAAGTGGTTGACCTCTTTCAATTCCACCTCTACTTTTCGGTAAGTGTCGGGGAAAGACTTAACCGCTAGTCTTGAATATTTACTGTTGAATTTGTTCTTCTTGTTGCCTTGGGTTTTTTTTGGGATTCTTCTTTCTAGGTTCTATATGGTTGGTTCGATATTAAAGACCTTCCATCCCCATATTCCTAAGTGATTGCCTTAGATGTCTCTGGTAATGTTGACATTGGTAGTGGGAGGTTGTTGTTCTAGTCACCTCTCATTGTGATAGAGAAAGCGGATCCCTACTTTAATTTTGGTGTCTATTCTATCTTTTCTCAATTTCAATACATTCCTATTAGTGGATTGTTTCTCTATCATCTCTCCATAGAATCTAGTGAGGAAACTCAATGGATGCTAAGTATGCATGAAGGACAAATAGAAATAAATAGTGCCTCAATTCAAGTAGTATCTAGGGAAATTCAAGAGCCTAAGACTAGAATATAAACTCAGTTGGAAATTATCATGGGTGTATTGGTGTAGTAGCAAAGGTACATTAGATCATTGGAAGATGAATGTGTGACCCTTCGTAGTATCATATTTCTTTTCTAAAGAAGGAAAATCCCTACAATACTTAGGGCTACTAACATAGCCTCTATTGGTATTATCTCAAGACTTTGATGTATAACAACATCATCATATGTAGACAAAACCAAGCCACTTGGAAGAATCTAATTGTGGTCTGTAAGAGGGCACACTTCCACCCTTGCAAGATGCTTTTAGGTTTTGAGATGCTAACATGTTTGTTTTAGTTGGAGGAAGATGAGCTCTTAGCTAATCACAAGCTTTTTAAGTTAGATTCCATAACCAAAATAAAATTTCAACCAATCATTTGTATCCAATAAATACCTAACATCCTATCTAGTTATTATTGTGTCTACTCAAGACGGGGGTCATATTGCATTTAGAAGCACCTAGTGTTTAACTCCATACATGAAACTCAAATATTAGAACTTTAGAACTTGTTTACAACTTAACCTCCTATTATATAAGAAACTACACACACAAACCCTCCTTTTTTCTTCTAATTTTATTTTAAATGAACCTTCGGTGATTCATAAGGAGGTAGGCTTTCACTTTTACCACACCATTTAGATTGACCCCTTGGTGATTCATAAGGAAGTAGGCTTTCACTTTTTCTAAATGCCACACCATTATTATTTAAGGATAACCACTCCATTTAGAATGACCCTCTGGTGATTTGCAAGGAGGTAGGCTTTCACTTTTATTGCACAATTTAGATTGACCCCTTCGTGAGTCATAAGGAAGTAGGCTTTCACTTTTGCTAAATGCCTTTAGTTTTTGGACTGTTAACCTATTTGCATAAGTCTAAGAAAAAATATAAATATGAATCTTGAATATATGTTTTATTTATGAAATTTCTATCAAATTTATGTTATGTTTTTTAATTAATTTCATAAAAAAAAGTGTAATTTGAAAGATTACCTTTTTCACCAAGTAATAACCATGGGAATAAATAATAAAATATAAACTCATTAATTCTTAAAAATTGAAGTTCGGGTTGGGAGGGGTTATCATTTTATCTTTGAAGAATAGTTAAAGATGCCTATACATGGAGTTTTGGAAAATCTACTAACAATATTATTTAAGTGTATGTGGTTTTGTAAGATCTCAAAAATAACTAGCACCCTATACATTCAACATTTGATCATGCTCGGGGGTCCAAAAAGTGTTATTTGACATGATTTTGGGTATAAATCCTTTGGACGTCTGGTTAGCTTCTATATTTACGAGAATCTAAAATACTTTGATCCTCATCCTACAATCCCCAATTCTAAGTTCTATCGTGTTCTTTGGGAAAATAATCACTTTGTCACCAAGTATTCAAATAAGGAAATTTTATGAAAAGAGGGGAACATTGTTATTAATGACAAGGTTTTTCACCTACCTATTCCATGATGATTCATATCGACTCATGTAATTTTAAATTGAATGGAAACATGGTCCTTGTTGTGAAGTGGTTGCTCCCATGTTACATGCATCACTCCCAATTTTGCTTCAATGATGAAACAATGCTCGAAATCCTACACAACCAAGGTGGGACTAAGACTCAAAGGATGTATATTGCTTGATGCTAGCTATGAAATTTTAGTTTGTGGTCTTGGATGGTTTTGCTTGACTAATATATAAACTATCATGAATATTCCATTGGAATAGTTCTACACAACATATCTTATAAAATTCTTAAATCTTATACTATACAAATTAATTTTTCCTTAGATGTTAGATTAATCATTAGTTTTGTTTGAATTTTATGAAACAACTGAAATGTGAAATTGAAAGAATAGACACCAGTATACACCATCCACACAAATAAGCACAATATTTATCCTAGGAAACCCAATAAGGGAGAAAATACAACTAAAAGGTGAGGCATATACTCTACTTTCTTTGCTTTAGTTGTAAAATGCACATACGGAGGATAAAAGCTCATTGTGAAGTTACCTTTTGACATTGTGGTTTGAACTAATTCTACAAAATCCTTTTGACACTATGGCATGAACTAATACTACAAAATCCTCCCCCTCCTTTGTTATGCTCACAAAATACCACTCTAAGATGTTTTTCTCAACTATGGAACAAAATACAATGTGAAAGAATGGAGTCCCTTCTCCTTCCATTGGCCTAGTAATAACATAGCTCAATAGCCATCTAGGTGTAGGGTTTTAACTTATTCAACCCTTAATTGTGATAATGTTTTGGACCTTATAGAATATCTCAAAAGTAAAGACATTCCCCAAATGGAAAAGAATCATATCTCCTCAACATAGATGTGGAAGTGGCTATCCCAATAATTAATGGCAAGGAAGTGGTCTTTGTGACTCCTCTAGTCATATTGTAAGATGTGGAAATAGGTCCTCCCATATCGGATGACCCACTAATTCCTTACATCATGTGAGGATTACTAAAATTGAATCACTGAAGGGTCCACTCAGCTGAATGAGTAAAGGGTTAAAAGGACTAATCAAAGGAGTGTTAAAATTGGGTGGAGAGCTCTCATAACTAACTTCTATCCTTACTTGTTGACTCTCCTTTAAACTTTCATGGATATTCCATTGGAACAATTTGTCATAAAATATATATTATAATTGTTGAAATTTTACTATACAAACAATTTTTTCCTTTGGTCCTAGATTAATTGATTACTAATTTTGCTTGAATTTTGTGAAATAAATGAAATATGAAAATGACGGAAACATGGACATGAACACAATATTTACCTTGGGAACCTAATATGAGAGAAAATCAAACTAGAAAGTGAGTCCTATCCTCTATTTCTTTGCTTTAGTTGTAAAATGAAGATACAAAGAAATGTGAACTCACCATATAGTTACCTTTTTATATTGTGGTCTAAATGACTGCTACAAATCGTCCTCCTCTTCTACTATGCTCACCAATACCACTTTTAGATGTTTTTCTTAGCTATAGAACAAGATACAATGCTAAATAATGAAACCCCTTCTCCTCTTAGTGGCTTGGCATTTAACATAGCTTAATAGGCATCTAACATTAAGGTACTGACTTCCTCAACCCTCAATTGTGATAAGGTTTTGGACCTTCTAAAATATTCTCAAAAGTCCACATGTGGCTAGCCCCAAATGTGTGAGTAATAGGGGCTTGACATGGCATTCATCCATACATAACCATGGTGGCCAACAAGGTAGGCCAACTTGCAGGGGGCATAACATTTGTATATGAGCTTTGATTGAGGTGTTTTTTGCATTGTTGGAAAGATCTCAGTGTGTAGATTAATCTTGAGGGTATGTGTATAAGTTCCAAACAATGCAACCCTAGAGAATGTCATATGATGCCTCAAAATGGATCCAAAAGGTTTTGAATCCAAGTTTTCCAAATGGGGACCTACCAATAAAATGAGCCATGCATGCCAACTCCTCCAATTTTTTCCATCGATAAAATACGAAGATAGATGAAAAATTATATATTGATATAATCTGAATGATCCTCCTAAATTTTAGATCAATGGAATGGTGGTTTTTCTAGCGAACTTACAAATAAGTGGTTGACCTCTTTCAATTCCACCTTTTCTTTTTGGTAAGTGTTAGGGAAAGACTTAGCCCCTAGTCTTAAGTTTGCACTGGTTGAATTTGTTGTTGTTGGCTTGGGTCTTTTTATGGGATTCTTCTTTCTAGCTTCTATATGGTTGGTTTGGACATTAAAGACCTGCCCTCCACATATTCCTAGTAGGTGATTGACTTAGATGTCTATGGTAATGTTGACATTGATAATGGGGGTTGTTGTTGTTCTATTCACCTCTCATTGTGATAGAGAAAGGGGGTTCCTACTTTAATTTTGGTGTGTATTCTATATTTTCTCAATTTTGACACATTCTCATTAATGTATTGCTTCTCTATCATCTCTCCATGGAATCTAGTGAGGACACTCAATGGATGCTAATGAGTCATGAAGGACAAATAGAAAGCAATAATGTCTCAATTCAAGTAGTATCTAGGGAAATTTGAGAGCGCAAGACTAGAATATCAACTTAGTTGGAAATTATTATAGGTGTTTTGGTGTAGTGTCAAAGGTACAGTATATCATTGGAAGATGAATGTGTGACTTCGTAGTATCATATTTCTTTTCTAAAGTAGAAAAACCTCTACAATACTTAGGGCTACTAACATAACCTCTATTGGTGCAATCTCAAGACCTTGATGTGTAACAACATAATCATATTTAGATAAAACCAAGCCACTTAGAATAACCTAATGGTGGTCTATAAGATGGTAGACTTCCACCCTTGCAGGATGCTTTTAGGTTTTGCGATGCTAACATGTTTCTTTTTGCTTGAGGAAGATGAGCTCTTAGCTAATCACAAGCATTTTAAGTTAGATTCCATAACCAGAATACAATTTCAACCAATCATTAGTATCCAATAAACACCTAACATCCTATCTCGTTATTATTGTGGCTACTTGAGAGGGATCATATTGTATTGAGAAGCATCTAGTTTTTAACTCCATACATGAAAATTGAATATTAGAACTTTAAAACTTGGTTATAATTTAACCTCATATTATATAAGAAACTACACACAAACACTCCTTTTTTCTTCTAATTTTATATACACAGTCAATTTTTAAGACTATTTGTATATACAATTTATTTTTCCTTCAATTTCACTTAAGGATTAAAAACCTTGAACGATACTTTCATGGTTGATATTTCCTTTTTCTATTGGTTATACATATTTTCATATCATGATCTTTTTCATAAAAAAAAATATTTTATTTGTCTCAAGTAAGAACTAACATTGCTTTTGCTAAATTAAGAGCTTATCTTTCTTGAATATAAAGAAATAAATTAAAGACCTAGGTCCCATAAATATTTGATAAAACTTAAAAACTTAAAAGTGAAATCTTGAATCATTTAACTAACATTATTTTTAATAATTAGAATTTTTTTTATATTTTTAATACAATAGTAATTAGAATATTTATTTTATTTTTTTTATAAATCACTTAATTTTCCATACACTCATTAATTAGATGGAATTCTTTAATGTTCACTGATAGAATTCTTTAATGTTCACTATTACCAACCGTTGTTCAAATAAATTAATAAAAAAATTAAAGTTTTCTTAATTTCAAATAAGTTATTAAAATATTTAAATTTTTGGCAATTTCTATTCTTTAAAAATAAAATAAAATGAGAATGGTTTGGATTTAATAATTATAAAATATTTTTCATTTTCGAATATATTGAATAAAAGAGTTTCCAAACCGAAGCGCCACCGCGTCAAACCTGTGGCTATTGCCTTTAATCACACAAATAAACCTTTAAAACCCTCATCATTTCGATCCAAACCCTAAAGTGAAATGGACTCCTCTTCTGCCAAACACTTCGCATCGTCCTCATTGTTTACTCGTTCACCAGCTAGATCTACCGAAATTTAATTCAATCTGCATTTGAATTTTTTTAAACATTTTATTAATTATGTGTAACTTTTAATTATTATTTCTAATAATATTATACTTTTTAGCTATCAGAACCATTTAAAACACGTTACAAGACTTTATTAAATTTTATTTTCCCAAATGTAAAAGAACTAGAGGTTAAAAAACATTTATATCACTAATAATTTTCTTATCCATATCAATATAACCATGATTTTGACATAGTTTTCTAATAAATTATAAAAATATTGATGTTTCCAATTCATTATTTGTATTTTTAGATTCAGAATTAGTTGATATTTGGTAGAAGTGAAAGTATATTTCTTTATGGACTACTAGTAAAATAATTCTTAAATAATTCTTGATGTGGTTTGCATTCACATATAATAACTAATGATAACTATCCCCAATACTAATTTGCAATTATCCAATAATAATTGTCCCTGGTGATAGTTGACAACCAATGATAATTGTCACAGTAAAAGGATGATTTTTTTATTCATAGAGATGAATAAAAAAAAATACATATCTGCAGAATTAGCACTTCCCAGAAATATTACTGGACATGCCACTGAATAAAGAGATTGAAGCTATAGACACATAACTAGCTGAGAAACGCAAGAATGTTCACAAACCAGAGTCCCAAATAGAGTTGAATAAGTTGATCAATAAGGACGGTAACATACTGAACAAATCAGTCATGTAACAACTAGAAGAAAACAAGAAATACAACTTGAAAGTACAACATAAACAAGATTTCATAAGAGAGAACATGTAAAAAACAGAACTGCGAGTGCTGGCCTGCAATCTTTGGAGCTAAAATGTTGAGCACTTTTTATTTGTTACCTAAATACAGGGCATTGTGCTTTATGTTAGGATGGCAATAGGAATAGAGTGTGTGCTCTGAATTTTGTTGCCAATGTAGTCTTCAAAAATAATTAAGCCTGGATCCAATTTCAAAGCTCTTTTCGAGAGATTGTCAGTTGTGGAGTTGAACTCTTTGTAAATGTGCTAAAAACTAATCCCTTAGAACTTTTATTTAATTTCCTTTATTTTGTGTTTCCATGCTTCCAAATGTAGCACCTCAAGATGAGCCTCTCCTTTCAGCCAATCGAGAACACATTTTGAGTGGCCAAGAATGTGTATGTTGTTAATGTTTTTTAACTTAGCAAGCATCATGAGAGCCCATGCAGTTATCAAATCATCCTTGGTATTTGATCAAAATCCAAGACCAATTCTAAAATGGATGGATTTGTTATTAACAACTTGATCATCCCTCCTCCTCCACACACCTTCCCTTGAGTTGCTCCATCAAAAAATCCCCACGACCGATTATGTGATATGGATGGAAAAATAACTCTTCTCTTCTCTGAGGTTTTAATTGTGTGAAATTTTTCTCCATAATGATTTCATTATTAGCCTTAATTAACTTTTTAATATTCAGTAACCCACACTGCAGAATATTTTTATGTGTGGATGGATAACATATACAAAAGTGTAAAAAATAATGCTTTTTCCACACATATTTCTTTTTGCACATCGCTTTGCTCTGCCATGACGTAAACTATTTGCAGAACAATGTATATGCATCCATTTGTCTAATAAACAACAAGAAAAGTATTTTATAATACCAATAAATTTTCTAAAAAAAATACTCATTATAGAATGTTGATTTTATGAATAATTTCTTACGTTAACCGAAAAGGCAAATAGAAAAATATGCAAATTAAGTTACGAAAATATTTTGAAATTAAGTTACCAAAAGCAAAGAAACAACTTAGCCAAAATTTGTTCCTTTAATGTTCAAAAACTTGAAGAAGCATTGATATTCTAAACTGATTTTCTCTATACAGTCACCAAAACACACCTACAAACACAATATGTTTGCATAACATAACCTAAAAAAAAACTAACAACTATCTAAATTATTACATATCCTCCATAACATAAGCGAGCTAGGCTTCATTAACTTCTGAATCAAGATAAGGAGGAGAGGAATCCTAATCAATGACAAAGTCAAAACTACTCTCTTCATGATGCGCTAAAATCTCATGGTGTGCCATGATATCCTCATATGCTTCATTATCGTCCCACACAACATTGACGTCCTCTTCCTGAGCCAAACTATCCACATGAAAACTCAACATTTCATTTTCCAATAGTAGTTGCTCCAACTTCATCTCCAATATTTTCATTTTCTAATTTAAAATCTCAAAATGGACCGGTGCTTCAGATAGAATCATCTCAGCATGCATTGAGACCAAAGCGATGAGAAATTCTAGACAGCTAGCCATTTAACTAGAGAAATATTGAGCTCTTGCTCTGCAACTCTAGGATCGTGCTCCATAAACCTCAACCCATGCCACCCATGCTAATAAACTTGGTGAATTATGGTTGTAATCTTTGACTCTATGCTTCCAAAGTTGCTCCAACAATCTAAATATACCGTCTAACTTTCCTTGATTTTAAGCCTTTGTCTTCACCATTAACGTTGGCTCGATCCATAGGTGCCAAAAATCAAGAACATCGAAGACGATTTGGAAACTTCATGTAACATTTGATGTATGAAGGATATGCAGAGGATGAGGTATGTGTGAGAAAATGGGAGTGCAAAGGGAAATTTATACCATCGACACGTAATTAATTTAACTATGACCAAATTTTAAATTGGTATTATTATCTTTCCTTGTCCAAAGCTTTCATTGTGTGAAGCTTTTATTGTGTGGAGGATGGGGAATGTGAGAGAAAATAGGGGTATAGAGGGAAAATTAATTTTAATCTATTTTCCATTTCAAACTTTTGCAGATTTAGCTATGTGGAATGAATGATGTGCGCAAAATGATATATGTGCAAGAGAACGAAGTGTAGAGGGAACTTTACAACTTGAATTCCTAATGTAATTATATTTCACTTTTTCCTATTACATATGTACAAATTTTCTCAATATACAAATTGATTAAGGTATTTCTCTTTCAATTTACGTTTTCTACAATAAAAGTTTTGATTTTTCTTTCGTACTCAGAATAATTAAAATATACAACTCTTTATTTTTGGAAATATTTCATGATCCGAACTTAAACAAGAACTCCAACACATCTTGGTTTCTTCCTTGTCGTAGTGTGGTCCACTTTATGTATTTATCTTCATAGTACCCGATAGGGTAATATTGTTCCTTGATGGCATCTCGGAAAGAATCCAAAGTGGGTGCAGCTAAAAATAATGAGGATTCCCTCTCGTCATTTTGTTCATAGTAGGTTTCCCACTAGTCTTTGACGTGTGAAGCATCTTTGAGAAGTGAAAAAAGTAATAATTTTCTGATTGGAAAAGCCATGAATTGAAAAACATCCTTCTAACAGATTCAACCATTTATCTATGGCGTTTGCATCTATCTGGCCCTCAAATATGGGAATATCAAAGTTAACTTGAAGCTTGCAAGGAGTGGTTCCCCCAGAGTGCTTGTTGGATGAAGATGCTGGGTAGCCATCGAAGGATCTGGGAAAATTTATCCATCATCACGTTCCTTTGTCGCTCGAGGACTTCCTCGAGCAATATTTTAAAAGTATCTCCTACCCTTTCATCTTTCTTTTCTTTCTCCATGGTAGGTCATCGGGGTTTGCGAGGCTAGTCTTACAAAGGTTCAACCAATTCAAGCCCTAACTCCCTATACCCTGGCCTCGTTGGGGATATGCAAAGAAAAATAGAGAAAGAGAAGACCGCTCTGATACCAGTGATCCGAACTTAAACAAGAACGCAACAAATTACAGTTATAACCATAAATACAGAGATGCAACAGAAATAACACTTTATTTCATTAATATAAAAAGACTGAAATATGTTTACAAATAGAATGGAAATAAACTAGCTCGGGTGATGGTAGTTTATCTTTGAGAAGAGATGTGTCAGCTACATGCCTCTAAAGTGTGTTACAATGAGGCTTAAGGGCCTATTTATTATTGAACAATAAGGGAAAACCCTAACCCCAGGAGATGGAACGCCAAGAGTTTGTGGACCCCATTGGGGTTAGTCAGGCAGGCAACTTCCCGAGGTCGTAACTTGGTCATATTATCTATGTTTGGTGCGTACAATACTTTTGATCCGAATGGAAAATAACATCAACCCATGGTATTCATCCACCCATGGAATTTACCCATGGTATTGTAAGTGGCATCCACCCATGGTATTGTAAGTGACATCCACTCATGGTATTCATTCACCCATGGTATTTTCCCATGGTATTGTGACATCCACCCATGGTATCCATTCACCCATGGAATTGACCCGTGGTATTGTGACATCCACCCATGGTATTCATTCACCCATGGAATTGACCCGTGGTATTGTAACTGAAAAATACTATAAGTAACAAGTCAAATTTTGTAAAGGGGCAGATTGTCCACCACAATGTAGTCCTTACAATTATTATATATTTTAATAAAAAGTTTCTTTGTGGTTTTGTTTATTGGGATTCTCCTTTTTTTCTTATGGCAATTTCAATTTTTTAGATCTTGGGGTCCTCCCCCCAAGATCCATTTCAATCTTTTAGATCTTGAGGGCCTCCCCCAAGATCCGAATCAGTGGTATCAGAGCAGGTTATGATTCCATGGGAATGAGAGTTTCATGCATATTTCAATTTCAAATTTTTTCAGCAATATTCAACAAACCGCTGCAACCTCCACAGAACACTTTCTTGGGCCAAGCAGGAAGAATTTTTCTTTTTTCATTTTTTTGCAGGATTTTTTTTTGGGCTATGAGTTTGGAGATCAAATATGAAACATTTGGTGCAATATTTATAAAAACAATATCTGTATTCCTTGTGAAAAAATACCAAAATTCAAAAAAATAAGTCGAATCAGAGTGTGGATGAGGGAGATATCGCTGAGTTAAAATCAACTTTGTTGTAGAATTTTTTTCTAATGGCGACTCTCCTATCATTTTTTAAAGTTTTTTGTGCAGAATTTAAAAAAAACGATTGTTGATCTAAGCTCCTCTTGAGAAATCACCCAATTTAAAAAAAAATGGGTTGAATTGGAGTTCGGATGTAGGAGATATCGCTCATTTAAAATCAACTATTTCTTTTCAGAACTTTTGTGATGGCAGAGAAATTGCAGTGCGAATATGAGATTCTAGAATGTCCAGATAAGGATTTCCAACACATGGGAAGATGAAAAATGGTCCTTCTACTTCTAAAAACATGTTATAATAAATATTCTGAGTTATATTGACCGAGTTATGTCCATTTTAATTCTGGAGCAGCATTTGAAGTGGGTTCCCATTAGGGACGTGCCCTCCCACCCCACTTTAGTAGGCACTTGCTTCACATTCATCAGTTTCAACATAGCAGCATTTGGCTTGGGTTATTTGGAGACGTTCCCTCCCACCCCAGGCTATGTAGGCACCTACTACTTCATCAACAACCAACATCACGGTTATGGGTCAACTGCACAAAATCCTTGTCATTGAAGTCCATTTGCTAGGCCGCACACTGTTAGTATCGCAGTTGGTCACAAACATTATAGGGTATCTCTATCCTTGGATCTTTGTTTGTCATGGTTATGGGTCATCCACAAACCCAAACTTCATCAAAGTCCATTTTCTAGGCCACACACTATCAGTATCATAGTTGGTCACAAGAATTACAGGGTATCTCTATCCTCAGATCTTCCTTCATCATGGTTATGGGTCATCCACAAACTCACACTTCATCGAAGTCCATTTGCTAGGCCATAAACTGTCAGTATCACAGTTGGTAACAAGCATTACAGGGTATCTCTATACTCGGATCTTCATTCATCATGGTTATGGGTTAAGCACATAAAACCATTCTCTTCAGTGAGGCTTCATATTCAACAAAGTCTTCGCAGGAGGGAACTTCACGCAATGGGGACCATTGCTTCTTAAGGAGGGAGGAATGATCCGAATGGAAAATGGCATCAACCCATGGTATTCATCCACCCATGGAATTTACCCAAGGTATTGTAAGTGGCATCCACCCATGGTATTTATCCACCCATGGTATTGTAAGTGACATCCACCCATGGTATTCATTCACCTATGGTATTTTCCCATGGTATTGTGACATCCACCCATGATATCCATTCACCCATGGAATTGACCCGTGGTATTGTGACATCCACCCATGGTATTCATGCACCCATGGAATTGCCCCGTGGTATTATAACTGAAAAATACTATAAGTAACAAGTCACATTTTGTAAAAGGACAGATTGTCCACCACAATGTAGTCCTTACAATTATTATCTGTTTTAATAAAAAGTTTCTTTGCGGTTTTGTTTATTGGACATTCTCCTTTT
The DNA here is from genome assembly GCA_000404065.3 of Pinus taeda. NCBI lineage: Eukaryota > Viridiplantae > Streptophyta > Pinopsida > Pinales > Pinaceae > Pinus > Pinus taeda. The sequence continues at coordinate 93,430 of APFE031406994.1, forward strand.
TTTCTTATGGCAATTTCAATTTTTCAGATCTTGGGGGCCTCCCCCCCAAGATCCATTTCAATCTTTTAGATCTTGAGGGCCTCCCCCCAAGATTTGGATCAACCTTGTTGGAAAGGTCTCTCCAAGTACTACAATATTTGTGGTAGGCCCATCACATGCCTACTACGGACCTCAAAAAAATGCCATTTAAGGGGTCAAAATTCCTCCGGAAGTTTAGGACCCAAAAAACTACTAAAAATAGTAGATGCTGAAATAAACAAGGCAACAGATGAAACCGACTAGATGCCTAGGTGGAATAGGTGGGTGGCCACCAATATCCACCTGGAACATTTCATTAGGTGGATAACTTTCATTCTCCTCAATTTTCTTTGCACTTGGCACTATGTTTAGTAAATTAATTAGCAATATTTAGAATTTAAATATTACCAATAATATATAATAATAATAATGTTGAAGAATTGCGTGGAAAAAAATGTATAAGGAAGTGCAAAACATTGCAGCATACTTGTATCACTACAATAGCATTTCCCTCTCACTATACTATCAATTTAAAAAATGTTTGTATGGATAACTTTCATTGTGCACAGAGCTTTGTGCAGGAAGCTTTCATTATGCGGAGAGCTTTCATTATTAGGGAAAAACCTTCCATTAATTACTTAAGAAAGTCTTTAGTGCAAAAGAAGTTGATTCTACAGAAGCTGGAAAAACCACTATTCTTCAGACTTCCACGCTTCCTCCTAAAGCTAGCTAATAGCATAGTGGTGGTGACCAACATTATTTATAGGTGTTGACATGAACAAAGGTATTTTTGTAAATTTTGTGATTAGAAAACTTGTTGAGTCATTGTGTATGAATTGTGCGGAAGGTTTGTCATTATGCGGAATGCAGAGGTTCGCACAGTGAAAGCTTGAAAGCTTCCTCCCCACAATGGACTTCCTTCGCAGTCTCGCATCGCACTTCTGCACTTCCTCCTAAGTCCATCTAATAACATAGTGGTGGGGACCGACATTATTTATAGGTGTTGACATGAACAAAAGTAATTTTGTATGTTTTGTGATTCAAAAACTCATTTATGAGTGTGAGTGTGTTGAATTGTGTGGAAGGTTTGTAATGTGCAAAATGTTGAGGTCCACACAGTGAAAGCTTGAGATTTAACCATAAACAAAGCTTTCACTATGCGGAGATATTTTTACCAATATTTGTTTATATGTAGAATGTTTTGTGCAGACATATTTCATTGTGGTGAGAGCTTTCATTGTACAAAGCACCTTTACTCAATTCACTAGTGATATTTAGAACACGAGATATAAATTATTTAGTATTAAAATATTACCAAAAATATCATATGGGTCTACCGCTTCCCTAGTTGTTATTGTGAATATCGTATGGGTTCTCACAATGGACTTCCTCTGCAGTCTCGCACCGCACTTCTGTACTTCTGCCTAAAGCCAGCTAATAACATAATGATGGGGATCATCATTGTTTATAGGAGTTGACCTGAACAAAAGTTTTTTTGTAAGTTTTGTGATTAAAAATCCGTTTATAAGTGTGAGCGTGTATGAATTGTCTAGAAGCTTCATCATTGTGCAGAATGTGAATGTCCACACAGTGAAAGCTTGAAGCTTCCTCCGCACAGTGGAATTCCTCCGTAATATCACACATATTCCTAATTACATAAATATAACCATAAACAATGCTTTCACTGTGTGGAGAGATTTTCGTTGACATTTCTGCATATGTAAAGATTTTTGTGTAGACATGTTTCATTGTGCATAAAGCTTTCGTTGTACAAAGTACCTTTACTCAATTCACTAGCGATATGCAGAACACAAAGAGATTTATTATTTAGTATTAAAATACTAGGCACATTGGAATTCCTACACAATCCTGCACATATGCCTAATTACACAAAAATAACCATACACAAAGCTTTCACTATACAAAGACTTCTGTGCGGATAGCTTTTCGCCGACATTTCTGCATATGTAGAGAGTTTTGTGTAGATGAGTTTCATTGTGTGGAGAGCTTTCATTATATAGAGTACCTTTACTCAAAAAACTCATGATATTTGAAACACGAACATATGCATTATTCAATATTAAAATATTACCAATAATATTGCATGGTTCCACCGCCTACCTAGCTCTTATTGCAAATAGATATGAACAAATGCTTGTGCAGAGAGCTTTGTGCTGAGATATTTCAATGTGTGGGTAGCTTTCACTAGGTGGAAATATTTTAATCAATTAATTAGTGGTAGAGGAAGGGACTATGTTGAATGGAAGTTATTCCCCTTGTTCCATTAACATTTATATTTAACCATTAGTAATTATTTTTCTTTACCTCTCTACATTATTTATTTGCATGCTTGGATCAGACTCTCCATCTCGGTCCTGATGATGAATTGCATTGGGTGGTTTGAAATGCATTGACGAAATATTTAGGAATGTGGTTTTACCAAAAAAAACTTGGGAAAATTGAATTTTTTTAGACTTTAACAAAATTTCTAAAAATAATTTTTATTAATAGGAAAATTTATTATAGTCCTGGGGTGGGGGGAAGCTCGACAAGTGATCAAAGTAATGTGAAATCTGTGAAAAATAAGAGATCCAAGGTTCAAATCCCCCTGTTTGTAACCCGATTTACGGAGAGGAGGACGTGTCATAAACCGACAAAGATTTACAAGTAGTTACGTGTCAAGTGGACTATTTGGTTCCTCTGTGTCATTAAAAAAATATAAAATAAATAAATAAGACAAATTATTATAACTCAGTTGCTAATTATTAGTGGAGATACTTACCATTTTTTACTATTCATAAACGCAAGTTGGCTCATCATAATTATTTAAGGAAAAACACACCATTTAGAATGACCATTTGGTGATTCACAAGGAGGTAGGCTTTCACTTTTACCACACTATTTTGTTGAAAATAGCAACAAGAAATGATAAAAATAGAATCTAGAAATTCCAATTTAATTTTTCCTTGAATTAAACTGAGAATTAAAATCGAATTCTATTCTCATAGCAACTTGTAATAGTTAACTAGAGTGATTTGACTTAGTTAACTTAGGAATTTCGAGTTGGAAGTCTTTCTGAAGTCATGTATATGTTCTCCATATATTATAGGGGTCTAGGATGAGTTAAGTGTGAGTTGTAATTAGTCAACTCAGTTTACTGAGTTAATTCCAGTTAAATTAGTTCTAAACTATTTGAGGAACTAATAGTGAGTTAACAATCAGTTGATGCACTAATGCATTAACTAGTGCTACTCCATTTAACTGAAGGTTCCCTCATCAAAAACTCATGCATGTCGATTATGAGAAAGACCCAGTTGAGAGTAGAGTGCAGGGAGAGTGTACTATTTCTTGTATAATTTTCTGAGTTGTATAGATAGTGCATGAAATCAATAACTGATCCTTGAAGGGATTGTGCAATTTTGGATGCATTGGTTTCCATTTAAGATGGGTTAATCAACCATAGGAATTGTGCAAGGAAATAGGGACTTGGACAGCAGGAGAATTGGCTAAGTGTTGGCCGAGAGTTTATTTGTGAGTTGGAGAATGATTTTACTGAGTGTTGGGATTGTTCTTCTGAGAACAAGCATTGTAATCTCATCTTGGATTTCTGATTAATGCGATACAGATAGTGGGGTTTTGAGTTGTGGCTTTCCCTGGATATTTATTTTGTTATGTTCCATTGATGTTCTTCGTCTTGTTGATTATTGTTTTTCTCGATCTTTATGTGCTTTCGCTATAAAGAGTAGAAGTAAATTCTTGTCTCTTGTTTTAGTAGATTACATGAGCTTGTGAATCTACATGATTATCTACATGGTATCAGAGCTGAGAACAGTGTAATAAAGGAGATTTTGAAGTTTTGAGTTCAGGGATACATGTGAAATTTGAATTTGAATTTCATACTTCAGGATTGACAGATGGCGTTCTACGTTTTGCGGCTCGAGCATGCCTTAGATGGCAGCTCGAATTATATAGCCTGGAAGGAAAAGATGAAGGCTATGTTGGAGGATAATGGCTTGAAGGAATTCATTGATTAGGACATTCCTAAGCCATCAACATCGGATGCTCAGAATCTGGTTGAATGGAAGGAGTGTGTGGAAAGTGCGAGGCAGATAATCCTTGAGGGAGTTCGAGACCACATTTTCTCGAGTCTCCATGGGAAGGAAACTCTGGATGCTATGTGGAGATCATTGAAGGACCTTTTTCAGAATAGCAGTGACCAAAGGAAGTTGGCACTAAAAAATAAACTTTGAAAAATCAAGATGGAGGCAGGCGAATCAATTCCAAATTACTTGACCAAGTTCACTCAATGTCATGATGAACTTGGAAGTGTTGGAATCACGGTTGTCGAGGATGATATGGTGAGTCTTGCTCTTCTTGGACTCCCAAAGAGTTGGCATAATTATCAGGACTCTGTCAATGGTCGGGAGAAGTTTCTAGAGTGGGAACGACTGTAGTAGGATTTCATGCAGTAGGAGATCAGGAGGAACACTAGAGATGGGACCTCTTCCAAGGAAATGGAAGAGGATTTTTCCTTAGCGAGTAAGGCAAAGAAGGCCAAGGGAAATATGTCCCAAGGCGAGGAGGGCGGAAAGAAGATGGACTTGATGAAAGTCAAGTGTTTTCACTGTCATGAGAATGGGAACTATGTCAAGAACTGCCCACCGAAGAAAGCAAGCTAGAAGGAGATGACCTTAGAGGCAGCAGGTGAAGCTCTAGCTTCACAATTTGAACTTGATTTCACTCTCATTGCATGCATGTTTGGCACTGCCATGGGAGGCATGTAGTATGTTGACAACAGTGCCTCATTCCATATGGCAGGGAATAAAGATCTCTTTAGTGATTTTGAGGAGAAAGACCTCAAGCAAAGAATAGAGTTTGGAGATCATGAGAGGTATAGAGATACTGGGATAGGTATGGTTACCTTTTAGAGGGATTATGGCTCCCCTCTCATGATCACATATGCGATGTATGTTGCAGGACTAAAGAAGAACCTTGTTTCAGTTGCGGTATTGGAAGACCCTGGATATGTTGTGGTTTTTAGTAGGGGAAAGGTTTTCTTTAGACACATCACCATGGGACAGGTGAAACAAATTGGTGCACGGGTCAAGAACCTATATGCTCTTGAGGTTCAAGATGCATGCAAAGCCTTGAGGAGCAAGGAAAAGGTTAGAGACTTGGTGGTTGATAGGGAGAGTAAATTACATCTCAACATGCAGCCCCAGAAGAAGCCTCTGAAGTAGCTTCAGGAAGTTGTGGAGCAACCACAACTAGAGAAGCTGATAGGAAACTGAGTGGAGATATCCACTCAAGCAGAGAAGAAGCATTCTCTGCTAATTGTGGAGAAAGCACAATTGGAGAAGCTGAGAGGAGATCGAGTGGAGGCATCCAGTCATGCAGAGACCTCCAATAGGGGGAAATTTCGAGCCAGGTGGGCAGAGAGATCACATGCAACCATACCTCCAGGTGTGAGGTGGGGCAATGTGAAGTGATAGTCCCAAGAGGGATGAAATTGGGTACGGTCCATTGAGTGGTTTTATCTCATGGATCGTACCTTGCTATGAGAGCCCAAAGTACATAGTAGTGGAAGGAATCAATGGGATTGATATAGTCAGGGATCAAAGTGACAGAGGCTAAAGCAATCAGATACTAAAGAAGCGTAGAGAAGGGTTGACAACAATGCAGAAAGATAGAGTCAAGAAAAGCACAGAGTTTTCAGTCGACAGAGGCAATAGCAGTCAAAGACTTTGATGACAGAAGCATCATTCTGATTCAGGTTGGATGTTTTTTTTGTTTCTAGAGTTGTTGGAGCAACAACACTAGAGAGAAGTGTTGCATTCAGAACATTCCAAAGGTTCAGGATCGGGATCGAGTTAAATTCCTTTCTTGTTGAGAGGGAGTGTTGAAAATAGCAACAAGAAATGATAAAAATAGAATCCATAAATTCCAGTTTAATTTATCCTTGAATTAAACTGAGAATTAAAATCGAATTCTTTTCTCATAGCAACTTGTAATAGTTAACTAGAGTGAGTTGACTTAGTTAACTTAGGAATTTTGAGTTGGAAGTATTTCTGAAGTCATGTATATGTTCTCCCTATATTATAGGGGTCCAGGATGAGTGAAGTATGAGTTGTAATTAGTTAAATTAACTTACTGAGTTAAGTCTAGTTAAATTAGTTCCAAACTGTTTGAGGAACTAATAATGAGTTAACAGTGAATTGGTGCACTAATGCATTAACTAGTGCCACTCCATTTAACTGAAGATTCCCTCATCAGAAACTCATGCATGTCAATTCTGAGAAAGACCTAGTTGAGACTAGAGTGTAGGGACAATGTACTCTTTTTTGTATAATTTTCTGAGTTGTACAGATAGTGCATGCAATCAGGAACTGATCCTTGAAGGGATTGTGCAGTTTTGGATGCACTGGTTTTCCTTTAAGATGAGCTAATCAGCCATAGGAATTGTGCAACGAAATAGGGACTTTGCGAGCAAGAGAAATGGCTAAGTAATTGTGCAACGAAATAGGGACTTTGCGAGCAAGAGAAATGGCTAAGTGTTGGCCAAGAGTTTACTTGTGAGTTGGAGATTGATTTTACGAAGTGTTGGGATTGTTCTTGTGAGAACAAGCATTGTAATCTCTTCTTGGATTTCTGATTAATGCAATGTAGATAACGGGGTTTTGAGCTGTGGCTTTCCCTGGATATTTATTGTGTTATGTGCCATTGATGTTCTTCCTCTTGTCGAGTATTGTTTTGCTCGATCTTTATGTGCTTCCGTTGTAAATAGTACAAGTAGACTCTTGTCTCTTGTTTTAGAAGACTACATGAGCTTGTGAATCTACGATATTTTCTACACATTTAGATTGACCCCTTGATGATTCATAAGGAAGCAAGCTTTGACTTTTGCTAAACGCATTTAGTTCTTGAATTGTTAACCTATTTACTTAGTTCTAAGAAAAAACATTAAATATGAATTTTGAATATATTTTTTATCTTTGAAATTTATTTCAAATTTATGTTATATTCTTTTATTAATTTCATATAAGAAAAGTGTAATTCGAAAGATCATCTTTTTTATCAAGTAATAACCATTGGAAGTAATAAAAAAGAATAAAATATAAACTCATTAATGCTTAAAAATTAAAGTTCAGGTTGGGAGGGGTTATCATTTTATCTTTGAAGAATAGTTAATTATGCCTATACATGGAATCTTCGAACATCTTCTAACAATCTTATTGAAGTGTATGTGCTTTTGTAAGATCTCAAAAATAACTAGCACCCTATACATTCAATATTTGATCGCACTAGGGGGTTCAAAAAATGTTATTTGACATTATTTTGGGTACAAATCCTTTGGAATTCAGGTTAGCTTCTATATATATGAGAATCTAAAAAACTTTGATCCTCATCTTTGTTAGGATATTCTGACACATAGGAATAGTTAAGTTCAACTTGGTCTAGTATAGAGTTAGGTTAGCGTTAGGTAAAGTGTGTTTCTTTACCGTTGTACATTTTGTAACTTACAAT
>APFE031407000.1:3174-14480 GCA_000404065.3 Pinus taeda
TGTATATGCCCTTTTTGTTCTGTGAACTCGTGTGTATACACTACTTGAACAAGGTGAACCTGTGTATACAACTTAAACTAACTTAAAACATCCTTTTTCTTCATCTTCTTGATTCCTATTTGTAGTCCTTTTCTCCAAACTCCTAATATTGTGTACCATTTCCCTATTACCTCTTAATTGACATCCCACAATGTGAGTTTCCCTTTATCAAATTTGAACTGACCTGTTAGTGATTTTCCATTAAGGACAACACCTATATTATAATGAAAACAATCTCCCCCTTTGGACTTGATGGAAACCATATTCATGTTGATTACTTAAAGCTGTAGAAACTGTAAGCAAAACCAAAATGCTCTCCCCCTTTTACATCAAGGGAAAACTACAAACCATGATATTCTCTCACTTTGAGATACATTATGCTATCCATGCTACCCCTAAGTACATGGAGAGTTTGTCGAGATATTTTTCAAAAGAATAACATGACTCTATAACTCAACTAAGTGAGTATGACTTCCCTAACACCAATGACTCATACATATATCAATCACCCAACCGAGTGGGGATATACCAAATGTTCATACATGACTGAATAATTGCAATTATTGCATCATCCTTCCCATGCATACTAGGAGTAAAAATTACATCATATCTTCAAAAGGACTTACTAATAGACTATGACAAAAAAAATACATATTATTACATCATAGGTCTTTACATGACCTTTACAACAAATGATATGAATATCTAAAAACATAATATCATTTAACAACCATGATGCCAACAATGCATAATGTTTTTGAAGGGTAATGCTCGCCTTGAACCTATGCTATGTATGCATTGTCAACAAATCATTTATCAAAGCATCTTCATTAGTCAAATAAACAGAAATTAGAAAATTATATCAACAAATTGTAATCATCAATACCATACAGAACACCCATGTCATAGATTGATTTTGAATCTAACAAACTGTTTTTCTATCAGAAATACATATACGCTCCGGCGGCGAAACGAACTCGCATATATATGCAATTCTTCTTCATGAAACCCGTGTACATGAACAATTCTTCTGAAAATCTGGATTTAAGAACATGATGATGCATAAAATACTCCCAACCTTTGTTTGAGATATTGAAATATTTCTCTCCAAAGCAATTTGGTAAATATATCAGCAACATGTTCCTTGGAGGGAACATACTCCAATTTCATCTTTCTTTCAAGAACTTGTTCTCGTAGAAAATGGTACTTAATGGGTATGTGCTTCATCTTGGAGTGCATGACTAGATGTTTTGAAATACTAATGGAACTTTTATTATCATATATAATGGAGATTCGTGGAGAACATGTGATTTGAATATCTCGCAATGTTTGCATCATCCAAGGTAGGTGGGTGTAGCAAGATGCAACATCCACATATTCTGCCTCAGCTATAAATAAGGCAATTGAACTTTGTTTCTTATTGAACCAAGACACTGACTATGATCCCATATAGAATGCACCTCTACTATTGCTTTTTTGATCATCAACATTTCCTGTCCAATCCGTATCTATATATGCATGAAGTGTGAGTTCTATATTTTTAGGACACCATAGACCAAAGTCTTGAATTTCCTTGGGATATTTGAATATTCTTTTTACAACGTGAAGATGTCATTCCTTTGTATTTTCTTGGAACATTCCAACAATTCCTACTTCATGCATGATATTAGGTATGGTACTTGTTAGGTAAAGTAGACTTCCAATCATAGATCTGTATGTTGGTTGATATATTGTAGGCGATTAGTTGTTAGAACTAAGACTACATCCTATTACCATTGGAGTACATATTGGCTTAGAATCTTCCATTCCGTACTTCTTTAGAATCTACTTGAGATATTTAGCTTGTGAAAGAAAAATAAGTTAGTTCACCAAGTAAGGACATTTCAAATTCTTACTGCATAATCAAAACAAAGTTCTGACTCATATATTCTTCATTGCTACCAAAGATGATATCATCAACATAAAAGACAATGATTAGCAGCTTACCATTCTAAATCTTTTTGTATAATTTTTTGTCTACAAATCCTTTTGTGAAACCTTTCTATTGTAGATATTTGTCAAGATGATAATACTAGGCCCTTGCAACTTGTTTCAGTCCATATAGAGCCTTTTTTGAGTTTGCATACATGTCTTGCATCATTTCCTAAAATGAATCATTATGGTTGTTCAATATAAACTTCTTCTTCTAAATCTCCATTAAGAAATGCAGATTTTACATCCATTTGATGCACTTTAAAATTTTGAAAACTTGAAAGAGAAAGAAACATTCTTATGGCTTCAAGTTGGGCAACAGGTGCAAAATTTTCTTCAGAGTCTATACCTTCCTTTGAGCGATCCATTTACAAACAATTTTCGCTTTGTTTTTAATAACCTCTCCATTTTCATCCAAGTTATTCTTGAATATACATATTGCTCCTATTACATTTTTATCATGCGGTCTAGGAAGTAATTCCCCAGTATCATTCTTTTCAATTTGGTCAAGTTCTTCATCCATGGACTTAACCCAACATTCATATTTGCTAGCACCATCAACATTATGTGGTTCTATGGAGGATAGTAATGCTATATAACTCGAAGTTCCTACAAGATTTCTTCTTGTTTGTACTTTATAACCTTTTTCTCCTAGAATTTGGGATTCTCGATGATTCTTTTGAACATACCTAGATGGAGTCTTTTCCATGTTAGTTGTATCTTCTTGTGATGCTTCATTTGTTGCTTCCTCTAAATCATTTTGAAATTATACAGGAAGGCATTCAATATCTTCCTCATTGTCATCTTCATTTTCTAATTTCATTTGTTCCTGATTTATGCATGCTTCATTAATTACTACATCAATGCATTCAACAATTTTTTGAAGTCTTTTACTATAAAATTTGTATCCTTTGCTTCTAGATGAATAACCAATAAGAATTCCTTCATCTTCTCTCGGTTCAAACTTACCAAGTTTTTCATTAGTATTTTTAATGAAATATTTTCTTCCAAAAACTCTTAAGTGTTTAAAGTAGGCGGCTTAGTATAGCAAAGCTCATATGGAGTTTCATCACTATTTACCATAACATTAGCTTTGTTGAGAATATTTACGGTAGCAAATGTAGCTTCACCCGAGAAGGTGGTAGGATTTCCAAATTCATCAAGCATAGCTTGAGCCATTTGTTGAATTGTTGTGTTCATTCCTTCCACCATGCCATTTTGTTGAGGAGTTCTGGCAATAGAAAATTGTCTTTTTATTCGATGTTGTTCACAAAAATAAAAAAGGATCATATGATATGAATTCTCCTCCTTGATCAGATCTCACACATTTCATTTTTTTATCTCATTCATTTTCAACTAAAATTTTGAATTCTTTAAACTTTTCAAATGCTTCATCTTTATGCTTTATTAAACCAATCCAACACATTCTAGAAAAATCAGCAATGGATAAAAAGAAGTATTCTTCTCCACGAGGTGAATTTTTCCTTGTTGGCCCACATAGATCAATATGAATGAGTTCAACACGCTTACTTGCTCATCCTTCTTTCTCAGTGAAATGAACTTTGGTTTTCTTACCGAATTGACATGCTTTGCAGATGGTATTTTTTGGGATGCTAATATCTGGAAGATCACAAACTGCCTTGAGTGTGCATGCTTTTCTTATTTGAGAAAATATTAGATGCCCCAATCTTCTCTATCAAAACAACTTCTCATGTGTTTTTCTTAGATGGAATTGGTCTTGACCTGCTTTTATTATATATTTATTGCTTGAAGTTCTTGTACCTTTGATTATTTTCTTTCATGTATCAACCTTACAAACCATGCATATGTTTGATCGAAACACAACTCCATTTCCTTGATCACACATTTGACTGACACTCAACAAGTTATGCTTTAAACCATCAACATACATAACATTTCCAACTTTAACCTTTTCTTTCAAATAAACAAAGCCTTTACCCTTAATGATATCTAGTGTTTCATTTCCAAAAGAGACATTTTCTTCCTTTTATAAAGTATTATATGAAAGGAGTGTATCTTTATCACTTGTCATGTGTTTGTAGCATCCAATATCAATGTACCACTCATTTTCTTGTCCTTCTCGAAACAGAAATATGCCACATATTTCTCATTGAAATTCCTTCTTCCTCTATAGCTTGAAATTTTATAATGTTTGCTCCTTTTTAGGTGTTGGCTGAGATTTGGTCTTGCATTCAGATTATTCATGACCAAAGTTATTGAAAAATGAACATTCAATTTCATCTTCAAGAGGAGAAAAATTGTTATAATAACTTTTCTTCATTCCTGTCCTGCTCCTTTATTTTCATGTTTCTCTAATCATTAGAGTTTTCTAAGAAACACCTTGATTAGCATTATGACCAAACTTATGGCAGGAAAAACATTTTATGTTAAAGAAGTTTCTATAATCATAAATTGTTTTGGTATTTTTTAACTTTTGGTTCATTCTTTTATTGATGTTCACCCTTGGAGTAAAATGAGTATGATTTACCTGAGGAGTAATTTTAGGCTTTCATTGAATATTAACGTGTTGTTCACTGGTCTTTGTTGCATAAAGATAGCTTCTAGTGATGGCTGACAATTTTTGTGATTGGGATGTTTCTCCAGTATATCGAAGACTAGTCTTTATAACTAGAGAACATTGAACCTTGATGATTTCGTCCAAGTTTTCTGATCCTTTAGCAAATCTAAGATTAATATATTTTGTCTTCTCAAGTTATTTTCTTAGACCCACTACTTCACATTCTAATTTTTCATTGTGTTTTTCTCATTCACTCAGTTGATGTGTGAAAGTGTCTATGACCATATTCGTTTCTTCCAAACAAATTTTAAGTTGAGTGATTTCTTCAATAAAATCTTCCTCTTCTAGAGAATCCATAAAATCATCATTGTCATAAGACATGAATAGTTTAAACCCTTGTTGAGATTCATAGTCATCACTATTAGACATGCCATCATTATCTTCATGACTATAATAACTTTTTCTATTAATTTTTTTTTTTGTATTGCCCTTTGTAGGCTCCTTTCCCTTTTCATGATTATCTTTATGAGGACATTTAGCAGCATAATCGCCAAATCTACCACAACCAAAATATTAGAATGGTAGCTTACCTCTGAATCTTGTAGAACCCTGTTGAAGCTTCTTTACAAATCTTACCTCATCTTCTTCTGAAATATATCCTGATTCCTTGAGATATTCCTTTTCTTTTCCCTTTGTTGAAGCTTTGAAACTGGCTTCTCTAATATCTGATGGACCTCGTTTCCTCATTTCAAATGCCGTTAGAATTCCATGAAGTTGAACAACAATAATATATTAAACATCCTTCTTTTCTTCTATGGGAGATACTTTTGACTCAAATTTCGAAGATAAGGATCTCAAAATTTTCTCTATGAAAGTAGCCTCCTTTATTTCTTCACGCAAATTCTTCATACAATTAACAATCTCATCAACCCATAAAAAGTAACTAGCAATACTTTCATCACTATGCATCTTGCGAGACTCATACTGAATTCTAAGAGTTTGGAGCTTAGTACGTTTTACCTCGGAGTCTCCTTCATAGCTTTGAATGATTTTGTCCCATATTTCTTTGGATGTCTTGAGTTGCATGAGTTTGATGAATTATTATTTTGATAGACTTCCCAATAAATTATTGATGACTTTGGCATTGGTTTCATATTTCTTCCTTCCTGTTGTACCTCCTCTCATACCAAGTGTTGGAAATAATACTTTGGTAGGGGGGGTTGAATTGTATTTACAATTAAACAATTTTTCATTTCATAATCAAATTTATATATGCCACTTCAGAGAATTGAACTCGCGTGTGCACACAACTGTTGTTTAGGAAACCAACGTATATCAAGTGATTTTATCATTCATTTAGTTCATCATGTGTTGAACTTTAATCAGTGCATCAATACTTTATTAAACAATAGCTATGTGCAGTAATAAAGAAAATAAACCATTACACATAAGCAACACACATGAACACCAAGATTTAAGGTTAAAATGCGGGAGAAAAACCACCTCCTACCATTGTCTATGTCTTCTTTTACTATAAAGAAAATATGCTTACAATCTTGTACTAGTGCAGACTCATACGAGTACGCACGGTCCCACCTGGAGAAGGCTACAACCTTCTCTCATTCTCTAGCTTCTAAGGGAAGTGAACGACAACCCCCTAGCTGTTGTATTAGCTGATATGTTTACTAGTACATAAGCGCATGCCTCGAGAACGCTATGAACTTCCTACTTCTCCATGACCATGTTTCATAAATTTTCAAACTAGATATTGCTCATACATAAGAACACAATTAATCACCACTTCAATAACTACATCTACCAACAATGAGTTAATCTGAACTGTGACATTAGTGTGAATAGAACACTATGCTGAACCTAAAACCTGACATTGTCAATGAGAACCAACTGTAACCTCAAAAATCATATGTGAGAATGCATACGCTACCTCAGTGAAGCCAACGTGCGTGTATACGGTACTTCATTTAACCAAAACTACGTATACCTCCAAAATTACTGAATCATAAAAACCTCTAAATCAAACCTGTATCAACGAGTAACATTCTGAAGATCTAATGTCAAATTTCAGAGATCTAAACACACAGCAGCAAAGATCACCCTTCTCACTTAATCAATCAAACATTCAAACTCAATCTCGTTATGAATTTAGTTCTACTTTCATATCTAACAATACACTATTGACACACAACAGTAAAAAAACAACACTCATGAGATAGATTAATCATTTGTGAACAAAAGGCTTTTCTTTTGCATTCACCACTTGGAAGAGTCAAAATAGCATGTATAAGTGCCTTCACCATGGCAAACGAACATATATATATGCAAATACTAACTTACAACTTTGTTGCTACTCCAAACTTCAGACATACCGAGATCATGACATTTTGAATAATAAAACATGCTTAAGAAATCAGATCTAGCCCACCCAATATGAGATCATATAGTGATAAGTCATTTCAAATCTCATGATCGTGATTCAACGTTGTATCCAAGGTGCAAAAAATATTTCAGATCATATCATAATCATAGGCCGTGCAACATAAAATATACTTGACATAGAAATATTGATGTTCTCCTCCTTATATAGTTTTTTGCCTTTCTCAATACCTTAGACCAAAACAACAGTTAGAAAGTCTCGTATTCTTAGATGGGACCAAATAACCTTTACTCCCCTCAATATTGTGGCGTAATACCATGGTATTAACACGTGGTATTCTTTAATCTTAAATTTCGTTGATTTTCCAACCCATAGGTACTTTTCCTCTTGTTAAAGTGTGTGCATACGTATACACTCTTTTTGTTATGTGAACTGTGTGTATACACTAGTTGAACAAGGTGAACCTACGTATACAGCTTAAACTCACTTAAAGCATCATTTTTCTTCAACTTCTTGATTCTCATTTTTTGTTCCAACTTCCACATCTTATGTACCACTATCATTGTTTCCTATGAATTGACTTGTTACAATGTAGTTTCCCTTTATTAAATATGAACTCACATGTGAGTGATTTTCCATCACAGACAACATGTGTATGATAATGCCAAAAACATTAAAAATTATATCTTATTCAATTTTTTTTTTTAAATTTTTTCATTGATTTAAGAGTATGGATATGGATATGATTAAATATGTAATGTAGAGACCAAAAATAAGTAACATGAAACACAATAAGCTCACTTATATCAAATATTTAATCTACATACACAAAATAAGTAACATGAAACAAAATAAGCTCACTTATATTCAAGATAGGATGGTATAAATATGTTATTTCTTCACTAAACCATTGGAGAAGAAAAGAGGAAACCATTATATTTATGTTAGAAACTACCATAAATCCATATTAAAAATTAATTTTGGATCCAAGAAACAAGTAAATGAAAATTTTTAGATTCTTAAGAGACCTATGATATGATTGATTCCCCTAACCCTCTCCCAAACACACACTATCTTTATGTTATTGAGTTGAGATCCTTTTTACAAGCTTGTATGAGGGAAATGTATAATTTCTTCCATGACAAACATGGAGTTTAAATAATTGATATTCATAGAATATTAACAAAAATATGTCTCAATTTCATTGTAAATGAAATATTTCAATAACAATATTCTACAGGATGATGGTATTGATTAGAATTCTCACCATATTCAAAGTAGAAAAAAGTAAATTTCATAATTTGTTTTATAATCTGCAATAAGAAGTAATTCATTTTACATTAATAATGAAGTCTACTTATAACACTTGAAAAATATTGATAACAAAAACATATTTTAATGTAGACCATAAATAAAATATTTCAAATATCAATATTTTGTATTATGATGATATATATTAATTACAGTAATATCTGATAGATTCTTTATTGATTCTCCATTCAACTTGGAATTGAGACTTGTCACAACAAAAGAAGAAGTCAATAATTTTTGTTAATGCTCGAGTGAGTTAAGTTACATATCAATATTGAACAATATAAAAAAAAATTACAAATAAAATGACTTTGATTACAAGATGAATATATATATACATATACATATACAAATACATAGACACACACACACACATATATATATGGCAATCTAATAAACTTCTACAATTATATGGAAATATAGTATCTAGATGAAATTATAAATTAAGTAGAAGGGTTGAAAATGAAAAATATATTTTAATTAAATTTTCCTTCACATATCACATTAAACCTAAATTTTAAAATATTTGTTTTTGACTTAACAAAAATATGATGATTTTGGAAGGGTTCTCTTATTGTGTTTTTTGGATATAGAAATAATATTTTAAGGCATTCCAACCAATATATTACCTATGGACATTTTTGGTTTATGTGGACACTAATTATCATCATAGTCATTATAAAACACATTTTTAATTTTCTAATCAATGGGATGTGGCACACATACATGTTGGTATTTTCTCAATATAAAAAATATTTTCACCATAACCAATTGGATCCATCTTAACATATAATAGATAAATTCAAAATTGAGATAGAGTTATATTATAAATTAAGTAAAAAAACTAAAGAAAACAACAAAAACACAAATGACATTGTTAAAATAAATGATTTTTTCAATATATAAAAAATTTCACTCTAACCAATGGATCCATGTTAACATATGACATATAAATTCAAAATTAAGATAGAGTTATATTATAAATTAGCTACTAAGAAAAAAGAAAATAACAAAAACACAAACCACATTGTTAAACAATAATGAATTTTGTGTAGTTTTCAGTAGGACAATGCTAAAATATCCACAAATAAAGTAATTTGTCATATTTATGGTATTTAAAGATAGATGTTGAAAATCACTCTTTAAAATTATGTTGCATGTGTTATACAAATTATTAATTCGCTAAAACTAAATAATTATAAGAGTTTCTTATCATGCACATAAATTAATGATTGACTTTGTGCCCATGGAGTTTGAGACACTAGTACCTTAACAAAACACTTTTCACTTAATCCTTTTAAGTAACAAAATTCTATTATTTATATTTTTATGCATTAAAATAAAAAATCAAAACTAAAAAATAGGCGTATTGGAAAAAAATATGAGTTTACGATGTATTAAAAAATTAATATAATATAAATATTAAATAATCTCTCAAAAATCATTAAGTATAAAAAACTTATATAAACTATACAAATGAACCAAAATTCATTCTACTATAAAATAACATATAAGCATGTAAAAAAGTCAATGTAATATAAAATGAGATATATTAATGTAATTTTAGTTTATTTGTTAAATCTTTGGAGTTTATTTTAGTATATTTTAGTGTCTAATTTACTAGAATTTCCCAAGAATTGGTTGGAATTACAAATGAATTTTTTGGAATTACAATTTAAATCATGATCTCTTTACAATTAGAATACCTTAGAAAATTCAAGACAACAAATCTATACAACAAATCTATAGATACAATCAAAACTCATTGGAATAAACAAATCATTGCAATTTGACCATAATATATTTTAGTATATTTTAGAAAAAAACTATTAGCCTTATAATGATTAAACATACTTATAAACTAAATAGAAAATAACATTTAAAATAATTTTGCCTGTGTTTTAGCTTGTAAACACATAAATTCATTTGGGTTGTTAGTTGATCATTATCGTTCTACTTGACGTGTGCTATTTTATAAAATGACATCAATACAAATAAATTATATCCCTCACAAATTTGAATTGCTAGTTGATCATTATCATTTTACTTGATGCGTGCTATTTTATAAAATGACATTAATGCAAATAGATTATATACCTAACAAATTTATTAAAGGTTAAAAAAAAAAAGAAATTTAAAATAACTATAAAATATTTTGAAACATAAGTATGTGGGTTTTACTATTGAAGAATGTAGAATCATTTTAGGAAATAAGTTATGTGTCATGTGAATATATATATATATATGATAAATATATATAGATATATATTTTAAATTTGGCTAAGGGAATAATAGTCGAATGGGCCACATAATTGAACCCTTTCTTTAACATCTAAAAGTATCACATCTATCAAAAACCCCTTGCACTGTTCATACAATATTTTATTAGTAACCCAATTTATTTTGTAAAATGACATTCATATAAATAAACTATGTTTACTCTCAATAAAACAATTTATGGCTAGCTCTTTCTGCCTGTTGTCTATATATATGATATAGACTCAAAGTGTTTTATATTTTAGACTAGCATTTCCACCTAATGTTGCAAAGGAAACACCGTAAGGCATAGTGTGTTGAAGAATATTGAAATGTGAATGGGTTTTTGTGGGCTTTTTTTAGAGCAAGGGTCGATGATTGCGAGTTTTAATTTGAGGAAGACATTCTTAAAACCATTGTAATGGAATGCGAATAGCCATAAATATGCATTGAACTTGTTTAGAGACCTTTGTTTGTAGTTGGTAAAAATTGTGGAGATAAAGGTGAAGATAAATGAATGAATCCATGCGAACAACAAATAGGTATCCATATTGATTTGGATAAGGTTATTTAAGAAATTATTATTCAAATGGGAAATTAAATTAATATGAATATATATTGAAAACATGTATTTTATTCATTGAAATCAATTGATTTTGTCAATAAAATATGTTAAAGCCCATTGACAATGAATTGGTTATGAGGAAATAAACTATCAAAATGGTATTGATCTTGAAACATCCTTTTTTATGTTGGAAATCGAAAACAAAAATGGTTGTGAGGACATAAACCATC